>PVJC01009347.1:0-46097 GCA_004026665.1 Murina feae
CTGGTGCAGCCACTATGGAGGACAGTATGGAGTTTCCTCAAAAAATTAAACATGGATCTCCCTTTTGACCCTGTGATCCCACTTCTGGGGATATATCCTAAGAAACCAGAAACACCAATCAGAAAGGACATATGCATCCCTATGTTCATGGCAGCACAATTTATCATAGCTAAAATTTGGAAACAGCCTAAGTGCCCATCAGTAGATGAATGGATTAGAAAACTGTGGTACATCTACACAATGGAATACTATGCTGCTGTAAAAAGGAAGGAGTTCTTAGCATTTGCAGGAGTATGGATGGAGTTGGAGAACATAATGCTAAGTGAAATAAGCCAGTCAATGAAATAAAAATACCACATGTACTCACTCATCTATGGATAATAATAACCATTATAAACTGGTGAACAAAAATGGATACAGAGGCAGAGCAGCATCAAACAGACTGTCTAATTACAGCAACAAGGACAGGAACATTGGGTGGGGGGTAACAGGTCAGCCACGGGACTTTTGGTGCATGCATTTAAGCATAAATAATGGACATAAAACACTGGGGTGTAGGGGAGGCGGGTGGAAGGGCAGGGGAAAAAAGAGATATATGTATCAATCTTTGTAAAACTTTATGTAATAATAATAATAATAAAAAAAAAGAGAAAAAAAGAAAAAAATATATTGGAAATGTAAGTTACACTAACCATTTCACTGAAATAAATATTACCTAACTTGATAGATACATTTTCCATCTTTATCTAATATAATAAAAGAGTAATATGCAACTTGACCATTATTGGAGACACCTAAGCCACGCCCACCAGCCAAGCCACGCCTCCCAGCCAATCAGAGCGGCTGTATGCAAATTAACCCAGCCAAGATGGAGGCCAGCAGCCATGGAGCTAGAGCAAACCAAAGGCTTCTATTGCAACTGCCTGCCTAGGCTGGCTGAACCTCTGCTTATGGCAACACCCACCAGCCAATCAGAACGGCTGTATGCAAATTAACCCAGCCAAGATGGAGGCTGGCAGGGCAGCTCTGCACTGGGAGCCTCCACGGCTGGCATAGCTGTGCCAGGTGTGTCAGCTCAGTGGGGGGTTGTGGCCTGGGGCCTCCTCGGGGCATCCAGGAGTGCCTGTCCTGGGTCCACTGCCTGGCTCCACCCCCCAGGGGCCTCCTCGGGCGTCCAGGAGCGCCCGTCTGGGGTCCGTTGCCTGGCTCCACCCCTTGGGGGCCTCCTCAGGGCGTCCAGGAGCAGCTGTCCTGGGTCCACTTCCTGGCTCTGCCCCCTGGGGGCATCCCCTGGGCATGCAGGAGCACGGGGGCCTCTGTGGGGCGTGCAGGAGCAGCCGTCCTGGGTCTGCTGCCTGGCTTTGGCCTCCCCGGGGGCCTCCTTGGGGCGTCCAGGAGTGCCCATCCTGGGTCAGCTGCCTGACTCCGCCCGGGGGGCCTCCTCGGGGGCATGCAGGAGTACCCGTCCAGAGTCCGCTACCTTCATCCGCCCCCCAGGTGCCTCCACAGGGCGTGCGGGAACCTCTGCTGCACAGTGCGGTGAATCTGAAGCCAGTCCACTGCCCGGCTCCACCCCGGGTGTGTTTGCTCAGCAGCAGGGCCCCACTGAGGATCCTGCATCAGTGTCCGCCCCTGGCTTGCCACCCATCTCTGCGCCAGGTGTGTCCCCTCAGCAGTGGGGGCCCACCAGGCGTGTGAGATTGTGGGCCCTCCAGTGGGAAACGTCCAGGCCTGCACTCACCAGCCCTCCCATCCCCCAGTGCACAAACCCTGAAGGGGCTGTGGGCAGCCTGAAAATGGCCCTCAGCCCCTCACCCAGACTGGCCAGGCATGCCAGCAGGTGGACAGCCCCCCCCCCCAGGTGTCCCAAACTGCAAGAGAGCACAGGCTGGGCTGAGGGACCCCCACCCCCCGAGTGCACAAATTTTTGTGCACCGGGCCCCTGGTTACCTTATATTTGACAAAGAGATACTAGGAAGTACACAGAGGTTCTGTATCACAAAATTTCCTCAGGGGTCAATGGGGGGAAAAAGGGACATCTGTAATACTTTCAAAAATAAAGATAATTTTTTAAAAAATGACAACAGAGCTGCAAAGATACAATGACTATGATTTTTAAGTTTAGATTTATAGTAAGTACTTTCAATTTTGTATATAAAAAGTAATTGCAGAGGAACTGGCAGGGTAGTTCAGTTGATTAGAGTGTTGTCCTGATACACCAAGGCTATGGGTTAGCTCCCCAGTCAGGGCACAGGGCAAATGCAAGCATTAACCAATGAATGCATACATAAGTGGAATAATTCTCTCTTTCTCTCTCTCTCTCTCTCTCTCTCTCTCTCTCTCTCTCTCTCTCTCTCTCTCCCTCCCTCCCTCCCTCCCTCAAATTTAATTAAAAAATTCAAAAGTAATTGCAGAATCTCTAAGCAGTTCATTTAATCAAGTGTTGTCTAATCTCTGATCACTTGAACATATAATCAGCTTCACATTTTTCCTCACTTGAGAATTATTGATTCTTCCTATTAAAACAAAATAAATATGGGTTCAAGTGATACATATTATAATTATCACAGCTAATGTGATTACAGTATGTAAATTGATTACTATAATTAGAAGTGGTTATTTGTATGAAAGAGGAGTAAATTGTCTGAAGGATTTTATAGAAAGGAAAGATCAAGAGAGCACATTCCTCAGAAACTAAATAAAGGGAAAACACATTAATATTATATGTCACTATTATATGTTTTAAGACATATTAGTTAACTACTTTTAAGTAACAGATTTTGAGTGACTTTAGAATGAGAAAGAAAGAGGGATAGATGTCTGAAAAAGAGAGGGAGAGAAAATAGTGGAAGTAAAAAGAAATGGAAAGAAGGGAAAGCAAAAGAAGAGGAAGAAGAGAAAAATAGGGAGAGGAAAGGAAGAATAAGATGGAGGGGAGAAAACTAACAAGAACCTATTACCACTATGATTTTACCTCTTTGAGATCTGTATTGCACTTCTAATCTTCACAATTATAAGATAATTTATTTTGTTTTTATCCACTAAATTTGTGATAATTTGTTACTTCAACAAAAAAAAATAATTAGCACACACTATTCAGTTGTTGCATGCTGATACTAACAGAATCAATAACGTACATAGAAAAAAATGTTGTAAAATGGTTGATTCATACATAATTTAATATAAAGTTGGCACATTTATGATTCAATTAATTTAAATTATATGAACTTTATTTCCCTAAGGTAATTTGAATTCATATATATCCTATCTAATAAAAGAGTAATATGGAAATTAGGCATCACTCCATCACAAAGATGACCACCCCCATGGCCACAAGATGGCAGCGCCCATAGCCACATCTTATATAATAAAAGAGTAATATGCAAATTAGGTGTCAGTCTACCACAAATATGGCCACCCCCATACCCACAAGATGATTTCTCCCATGGCCACAAGATGGCAGTGCCTTAACCACAAGATGGCCACCTTCATAGCCACAAGATGAAGGCACCCATAGCCACATCCTAGCTAACAAAAGAGTAATATGCAAATTAGGCATCACTCTGTCACAAAGATGGCTTTCCCCATGGACACAAGATGGCTACCCCCATAGCCACAAGATGGCCTCCCCCAGGGCAACAATATGGCGGCACCCAGTCCTGCTCAGCCCCACCACTGAAGTGGTGAGGCCTGTTAGCCAGGCAGGTGGCAGGGGAGTCGGGGGCCCTGAAGGGTGGAACAGGTGATCAGAGGGGCCTGGGGGTCCCCTGTATAGGCCAGAGGCCTTCACCAGAGGCCTCAGGCATGGGCAAGAGTGGAGCCAGGGAACAGATGGGGCAGGGGCAGAACCAGTGATTGGAGGGTTATGAGGATGCCTTACCCAGGCATAAGGCCTGGGCCAGAGGTCTCAGGCCTGGGCAGGGGCAAGGCTGGAGATTACAGGGACCTGGGTTCCACAGGGGCAGCAATCAGAGGGGCAGGGAAGGAGCATGCAATCACAGGGGTCTGGGCACCAGTAGAGCCAGCAGAGCAGGGGTCTGAGGGTCCCCTGTCCAGGCCTGTAGCCTTGGCCAGAAGTTGCCAGTGGGGCAGGATCAGAGCCTGTGATAGCAGAGGCCTGGGCTCTGGGGCTTGGGGGTATGCTGCCCAGGCCTGTAGCCTCAGCCAGAGGTTACAGGCCTGGGCAGGGGTGGAGCTGGTATTGGAGGGGCAGGGGTGGAGCTGGGATTGGACAGGCAGGGGTGGAGCTGGTGATCAGAGTAAACTACATAGGAAACACCTTTTCTTACTGCTTATTGGCTAAGCGCCCTATATGCCACTGGTAATATTCTTAGTAACTTGGGTAATAAGAATCCAAAAAGGTGATCTAGGGTTTTTTCACCACACTCCTGGAGAAAAAAAATGAAGGTCCACTGCTGGAGGGCTAAAAAAGGTCATATCCTGCCTTAGACTATTTGGCTCAGTGAATAATGCCTCAGCCTGCTGACTGCAGGGTCTGGGTTCAATTCTGACCAAGGGCATATACCTAGGTTGCAGGCTTCTCGCTGGCTGGGGCCCAGGTCAGTGCATATGCAGGAGGCAACCTATCAAAGTGTTCCTCTCACTTTGATGTTTCTCTCTGTCTTTCCTGTCTCTTCCACATTCTCTAAAAATCAATGGAAAGATATTCTCAGGTGAGGAAGAAAGAAAGAAAGAAAGAAAGAAAGAAAGAAAGAAAGAAAGAAAGAAAGAAAGAAAGAAAGAAAGAAAGAAAGAAAGAAAGAAGGAAAGAAATGTCATATCCTATGAAAGACACACCCTGAAAATGCCTACAGAAAGTTGTCATTTCTTCATGGTGAAGGGACTGGCGTCCGTGTTGATGAAAACACCTTGGTGGCTGCAGTGACTGGCAGTGGCTGCAGCAGCAGGGTGATAGGGCTGGTGGCTTCCCCTGATTAGCCTGGTCGCCTCCCACAATGGGAGGCCAGACTGTAGCTTAGGCCCGCTCCCTGAGGGGATCAGGGAGCTGGCCTAAGCCATCAGTAGGACACTCCCTGAGGGCTCCCAATATGTGAGAGGGGGTCAGGCTGGGCTGAGGAACCCCCCTCCCCAGTGCATGAATTTCGTGCACTGGGCACCCTTCCAGACGTCCTTCCAGATGACCTTCTGGACAAAGTTGGGCTTCAAGGGAAGCCCAGGTCCCAGGTGCCAGAGGATAAGCTGATGCTGGCAGCTGGAGGAAGGAAGGCCTACTCTTGCACAAAATTAGTGCACAAGTGCAGTCCCTAGACCTGGCCAGCAATCCAAGCATGAGCATCTGGAGTGAAAGGGCAGGTCCCAGCTCACCTCTGGGACCTGGGCTCTCTGGTCCCCATGTGCCCACCTCCGCCTAAGTCACAGTGCCCAAGTCCCCACGCTGAGATGCGGTGAGCAGGGCTGGATGCTCTAGGCCGGCGTGCAGAGTGGGCCTCTGGGCTATCCACAGAGCAGGCAGCCAGCATGCTCTCTCCTGGCCAGCCTCAGCCTTGGCCTCACAGACCAGCTCCTGCATGAACTCACAGGGAGCCCAATCAGTCCCTGTGGTCCCTGCGGCTGTGTTCTGGCTCACCCAATAGTGGCTGCATGGGTGCAGGGCAGGCTCCTTGTGGGTGCCTGCTACCTGAGCACCTGGGCTTCCCCAGGCATGAGCCCTGGTGTCCTGGGAGAGGTTTGCAGGGAGAGTGAGAGCCAGCTCAGTGGGCACCCTACATTTTCACCGCACCTCCCATCAACACTGCCCTTGGTAGCAGACAAGAGGTTGCAGTCCCCCACCAGGGTGCCACGGGAGGTTGGTTGCTGCCACCCACCCCCAGTTTCCACAACCAGGGCCTGCAGGCCTCTAGTCACCATCTGTAGGGTGATCGCCCCCCTTCCCCTCACACCCGCCTTGGCCTAACTCTGCCTGCTCACCTGCTCCACTATCCTTCTGTGGTCCTGCTCTCATCAGGGCCTGTCAGGGCTGGCAGCACCTCCACTGCTGCCTGCTGTCAGTGCTGCATCACAGACACTCACCATGGTCCGCACCACCCCCTGGTAGTCAGCGCACATAATAGCAAGCAATCGAACTCCTGGTCCAACTCCTGGTTGAGGGGACAATTTGCATATTAAGCTTTTATTATATATGATATATTTAGTGAGAATAATTTAAAGTGATATGCAAGAAAAAATTGGTAGTTGGTGCTGCCAACATTTTTAGATGAGTTGATCTATTTCTTCCTTACCTCATCTCATAAGATCTACTTTCAAGAAGAGGATGAGGTTAACTGCTGAAATAAGCTTATTTGAGCTAATCACTGAAATAAATAGATTCCTAGGGAACGGAGCCAGATAGAAAGTGGGAGAAGAGGCATCTGCTGTCCTCACTGTGGTGGAGTATATCCCTGTGGGAGGCTGAAAAACATCTGTGTTTCATGAATCATTTTGTGAAAGAATTATGCTTCTCCATCAGACATTTCAAGCTCTTAAAAAAGATGTATTTAAAAAGATAATTTTCCATACTAACATTTAAGTTAATACTTAGTTTATTTTTATTCTGGATGAATTAAAAATTTCCTAAAAAATAGATTTCAAATTAGATGTGATTCCCCCCCCCCCCCTAATTTTATAAAGAGTAGCCTTTCCTTCTGAAATGGTAACTATGTGACTTAGAACACAATGAAGAAGAAAAGAAGAATGTTCTTAAAGGTTAAGTCTAGATATAAAGAACACAAACAAAAATCTGAGAGACATCCTCAACTTTCTGTTAAATATGTCAATACTATTTGAAGAAAGCAAACACTACAAGGGAAAAACAGATTTTGAGTATTTTTTTTTTCTGCATATCACAAATGAAACTTCTTTGTGTGTAAACCAAGTAGACTTCTATTCCTGTTAATATGGAAGAATAAATAATATGAAAAATTTTGTTAAAAATCTCATAGTATTGAAGAATGAAATATAGCAACATCTCTTTAATGTAATACTCAGAGCACAAGAAAATGAAAGCAATTCTTAGAGAACAACAAATGAGAAGGAACTGACACTGGGGCTACCCTAATGATGATGTTGGGGGAGGAGAGATTTACAGGTCCTCAAGACAAGAGACTTGTGATTCAATTGCAAGAGAGAGGCATGAGGTTTCGTTTATGTTCACATGAGATGGGAAGTTGTAAAGGAGTTCCCTGAAGAAACGCAAGACTTTTAAAGAATTATGCATAAGTTACATTTTTAAAAAGTGCTTAACAGAGCAGTGAGATTTCAAAGATCTGTGTTTATCTTCATCTCGCCTCTGGGTGAAAATAAAAAGAAGGTCTGTCATGAGAATTCATAAGCACAGACCTGTATCTTAACAAGCTGTGGTATGAATTTATACTATTCATGTGGTTTAAGGATGCCCAAAGTAAGAACTTCAAGTGAACATTGGCTCCAACAGCTTTCCTGGGTGGGGGGCAAGGTCTGAGATCTCCCATCAAGCCCTACCAGGCAGGAGGTGCAACCTCAAGTTCCCTGGCCTAGAGCCGGGAGGGATTCACAGGCTCAGGTCCCCCATCAAGTCCTGCCAGGTGAGGGGGCGCAGCCTCAGGTCCCCCAGACCACCACTGGGGCGGGAGGCACATCTTGAGGTACCCCATCAAGCTCTACTGGGCAGGGGGTGCAGCCTGAGATCCCCTGTGAAACCCTGCTGGGTGGGAGGCACAGCCTGAGGTTTCCTGGCCTAGCACTAGAGTGGAGGGTGTGGCCTGAGGTCCCCTCTCAAGCCCCACTGGGAGGGGGAGGTGCAGCCTCAGTTCCCCTGCCCCAGCCCAGTGCCACACAGCCTCAGGTCCCTGCTGATTGCTCATTAAGGCTCTTTACAGGTACTTAGCTTCCACTGTGGGTGCAGCTATCTTGTGTTATGGAAACCCCACCTCTGCTGTGGGTGCTTCCATCTTTGTGATGGTAGGATGATCAATTTGCATATTCGCTCTTTATTAAATAGGGACATCTTTGAAGATTATCTCCAACTTCAAAATTTACCATAGAAAAGAGTAGGCAGCCACACAGCCCTGTGAATAAACCCAGACACTTTTGAGGATCATTAGATAGATGAAAATAAGTATATTTATATCAATGACAGTGATAATAACATTATTTTCAAAACATAAGCAAATAATTAGACATGATCACAAAACACCACATATATATTTAAATAAATTAAACTAATAAAAATGGATAAATATGTAGCTATTGAAATTAAAATCTTGTAGAATATATTTTTAAAAAGTTAAAATCTCCAGAGTGATACTACTTTAATGAGTAATAAAAACTATTAAGACATTTTAATTAGGTAATAGAGTAAAAATGAGGGCAGTCATGCCACATGGATTTCCATTTATTTTATATTTAAAAATAATACTATAATAATTCTGAGGTTAAAGAAATTCACTGATGTATGGAAGTTAAGATGCATATTTATATTTAACCCCCCCACAATTTTCATATGAAGGATATGGAAATAAATTGAGATAAATTTCCATATTCAACTCAAATTTAAAGACTTCAAATGTATCTTGAACTGTTAATAGAGGAATAAGAATATAATTTACATATTTATATGATAAATTTTTCAATAAATATATTATAAGAAATTTTATGAAAGTTTTTGTCTATGGATAATAGCATATAGTATTATGGTTAATAACATATAGTATGTGTCTTTCACATAGTTATGCATTTTTCATTTTATTAAATTGACTTTGTCAGTGGTATAAACAGTTAAGTGGCAGATCTAGAAATAGAACCTATGCTTTTTATTTAATTTTTTGCTAATTGATTAGTCATTTTATGCAACAACAGCAGTCCATGGAGGACTTATCAATTAGCCACTCAGACTTTTTATTGGATTTTGTGTTATTGTAGACTTCCAGGCCACTAAAGACACCACAACTATAAATCTCTGTTGAATATTTGATTTTTAAAAAGACAAGTTGAACTTCTTTTGGATTAAAGATATTAGCTGAGATAATGATCAGTTTGATGGAACGTGGTCCTTCGTTTTTTCTTATTCAATTCTTCATTCATAGATTTCATGTGAAGGGAAGTATAACAAAAAATAGAACTTGTCAGTTATAGGACTAGAAAGTCTACTAACAAACATTTACTAAACATTGTCACTCTACTGTGAGATTCTTGGAGCAAATATTGCCTGCTGCATATACAATGAGAGTAGCACAGAATTTCAAAAATAGTAAACACTCTATGGTATTTACTGAATTAATAATTTAACCAGCTTCAACTGTTCTTCCTTATTTCCTTCATTTTTAATATAAAATAAGTAGCAGTAAGTTTTATCATTTTTAGACATATCCTTCATCAAGGCAACACAAAATACTCTAAAATCCCTAGATGTGTCTAGTTGTCACCTGTTAAAATCACTTTCCTAAGATATCCATCATGTATATATACTAGGGACCAGGTGCACAAAAATCAGTTCACTCAGGAGGTCCCTCAGCACGACCTGTGCCCTCTGGCAGTCTGGGACCCCTCTGGGAATGTCCACCTGCTGGCCTGCCTGGTCAGCCTGGGTGAGGGGCTGGTGGCTATTTGCAGGCTGGCCAAGCCCTCCAGTGTGGAACCTCACCCCATTGGGGTGTGGCCAGCCTGGGTGACAGGCTGAGGGCCATTTTCAGGCTGCCCACAGTCCCTTCAGGATTTGGGCCCCTACTGGGGTACCTGGCCAGCCTGTGCGAGGGGCTGATGGCTGTTTGCAAGCTGGCCAAGCCCCCCAGTGGGGTCCCTCACCCCATTGGGGTGTGGTCAGCCTGGGTGCAGGCCTGAGGGCCGTTTTCAGGCTTTTAGGCTACCCACAGTCCCTTCAGGTTTTGTATCCCTACTGAGGTACGTGTCCAGCCTGAGTGAGGGGCTGATGGCTGTTTGCAGTCTGGCCAAACCCCCCAGTGGGGTCCCTCACCCCATTGGGGTGTGGCCAGCCTGGTGTGGGCCTGAGAGCCATTTTCAGAATTTCAGGCTGGCCACAGTCCCTTCAGGATTTGGGCCTCTACTGGGGTACCTGGCCAGCCTGGGTGAGGGGCTGATGGCTGTTTGCAGGCTGGCAAAGCCCCCCAGTGGGATCCCTCACCCCATTGGGATGTAACCAGCCTGGGTGATGGACTGAGGGCTGTTTTCAGGCTTTGAGGATGCTCATAGCTCCCATTGACCCAATGTCCCAGCAATGCTGGCTGGAAGCAGGTTCCTGGGTTTGTTTATCTTCTATAATTGATACACTGTTCCTTTAAGCTGAGGCCTCGGCCTCCTGTCTGCTTCAGCTCGTGGCTTCTATAATTGAAAGAATGTTGCCTTAGTAGTCGCAGGCAGGACTGCTGTTTGCTTCAACTCAGAGGCTTCTATAATTGAGACAATGTTGCAAATATGTTGTAGCCTGGAGCCAAGAGAAGCCCGGGCAACCGGCAAACAATTTTACTCCTGCTGCAACAGAAGCTGCCTGTTTACTCTAGCAGCTCCGTGAGTGCCGGCCTCCATCTTGGCTGGGTTAATTTGAATACAGCAGTCGCTCTGATTGCCTGGTGGTCGTGGCTTAGGTGTCCCAAAGGAACGGTCAATTTCTATATTGTATGATATATATATATATATATATATATATATATATATATATATATAGAGCTAGAAGAAACCTTGGATATTGTTGAGAAAATATTCAAATATGTGTGGTTAGTCAAGGAAACATTATTGCTTTGGATCAACTTAACCTTTGCTTTTAAAGATATGTTGCATGTCATTGGTGGAAAAGTCCATGCAAGACAGTTCATAAAGAAACAATAGACTGGGAACAGAGAGGTGGAAAAAATGGTGGCCGTATAGAGGGACATGTCCTGCATCTTCTTCGGGAGCGGACCAAGTGAGCAGTTGAAGCCAGTGGCACCCACCCCGAATTGGCTCAGGAGATTCAACTGGGAGTGACAGTTTTAGCCTGGGGTCTGCCAGAGAGCACGGGGCAACCGCTTGGTCCTGAGATTTCTCCCAGAGCGGTGGCTCTGTGGGGGAGTCCGCGCCATCCCAAGGGGGAGAGTGCCTCGCATCACAAGCCGACATATCCAAGAGTCCTGCAGCAGAGGTGCCCCGGGACCAGCCAGAACCCCAGGAGTACTGGAGCCCACGGAGATGCAGACTCAGAGGAGCCATGCGCCCACCCACGGAAAGGTTACAATTCACTGAGATAAAGTTGCGATTTGTTCCAGACTGAGTGTGTGTGCACGCGCACGCCCACATGGGTGCGCAGGGGAAATCTGCACCCCTCTAACCCCTCCGCCCCCAGGGGCCAGCAAAATCCACGAGGGGGAGGGGAACCCGTGGGGCTGCTGGCAGAAAGGAATTCTGAAAAAATTGGCCCATAGCTCGATTGGGTAGGAGACGGCAGCCTTGGACACTGCCAGTGTCCTGGCTGCTAGCGCCAAGGCAGAGAGGACGCGCGGAAGTGACTGGGATTTTTATTTTATTTTATTTTTTTTCTTCTTTTCTCTCGTTAAATCCTCGCTATTGATTATTGAGCTCATCACACAGGAGCACCCAGTTGGGGTCACTGACAGAGACTGCAGGGGAACATTCATTTTTTTTGTGGAACCTGGGGATCAGAGTCGGGAAAAACACCAAAAAATCAGCTTTGGGGCAGACCACTCCCCCAAAACAGTATTAAGTGCTGTAAGGAAAAGGAGGCCTACATAATGGCTAGAGAGGACTGCGGGCCCTGAAGGTCATTCCAGGAATACAGCCATCCAGAGGCTGAGCAACAAACTGACCCTTCTGTAAACAGGCAGTCTGGAAACAAAGAAACACTGCCCGCTTTAAAATTAGGACTGTGATCCACAACATGGAAGAGCAGTGTATCACAGGTAGCTTCAATCCTCTCCTAAATACCTAACAGAACAAAGGAGAGTCAAACCGAAGAGAAGAGGAAGTGAATGACCCTCACTACTGTACATTTTTATTTTTATTTTTCACCTTTTACTGAAGAAACTAATTTTTTTCTTTCTCTTTTTTTTCCTCACTCGAGTTTACTTTTTTAATTATTACGATTTTATTTTAATCAATATTATTACTACTACTATTTTACCTTTTTTTAGTTTAATTTTATTTTCTCCTTAATTTATTTTGTGATTAGCATTCCATGTTCTATTTTCATGTCTCCTTTGAGCATCACGTTATTCAATCTCAATCTTACCTTTATACCAACACTCTCTTCTTCACCTTTCTCCTTTTCTTGTCCAGTTTCTCTTACCCCAGTCCTGCTTTAAACTATCCCTACTCCCTCTTTTTACCTCCTCTGAAAATTTCACCCTACTTATATACCTAATTGCCAATCCACTGCTCTAAGTCCATACTCATCTCACTCTTCTCTTTCTACACTATCCATATTTTTTCTCTCTTATCTTTCATTTCTCTCTCTCTCTCTCTCTCTCTCTCTCTCTCTCTCTCTGTCGCTAAGCTGTTGTTAGCTTGATTGTTGATTATACTGTTTTATTTTAATGTTTTTAATTTTTTTTTATCCTTTGGTTATTTTGTTGCCGCTGGTTTCCCTCACCTCGCTTGAAATTAGTGGTTGTTTATGGTTGGCATTCATTTCTAGGTATCTGTTGCTGACATTCATTGATATTAGTGGCTACTCTATTAGAATCCCCGCTCTACATAGTTTCTTCCCATCTTTTATTTCTCTCTCTTTTCTATCTCTCTTACCTTTTTTTCTTTGCCCCTCTCCCAATTTCTTTCTTGCACTCTCTTTTTTTATCCTTTCCTCCTTTTTCTTTTTCTTCTCCTCTCTCCCCTAATTCTCTTTTCTCTGGTGGCCACCTTTATGTGGAGTTATTAGTATCATGAACACATCTCTGTTGAGTATTTCATGCAGTGTGCCTTGTTGTGTGGTATTCCATGCATTTAAATCAACGCAGAAGACAGAGAACCACGTAAACAGACACCCAGAAAAGAGAGACCATGGGGAGACAAAGAAACAGTCCGCATATGAAAGAGAAACAGGCATCACCAGGAAAGGAAGTAAATGAAATGGAGGCAACCAACTTGTCAGAGAAGGAATTCAGAGAAATGGTCATAAAGTGGTTGAGAAGAATGGAAGACAAATTCAACAATATGTGCAAAACCAAGAGGAAATGTTGAAGAACCAAGAAGAAATGAAAAGCGACATCACTGCTATGAAGAACTCAATAGAAAGCATCAACAGTAGACTAGATGAAGCAGAAGATCGCATCAATGAGCTAGAAGACAAGATAGAAAAATACTCAAACAGAGCAGCTTCTAGAAAAAAAAAATTAAAAAACAGGAGCAGAGCCTAAGAGAACTTTGGGACAACACAAACAGAAACAATATCCGTGTAATAGGGGTGCCAGAAGGAGTGGAAACTGAACAAGGAACAGAAAGCTTATTGGAAGAAATAATGACAGAGAAATTTCCGGTTATAAGGGAGGGTAATCTCACACAAATCCAAGAAGCTCATGGATGTCCAACAAATCAACCCCAAGAGACCAACGCCAAATCACATTATAATTGAATTGGCAAACACCAATGACAAAGAAAGAATCTTAAAAGCGGCCAGAGAGAGAGAAAGTTACCTACAAAGGCTCTCCAATCAGACTAGTTACTGATTTCTCAACAGAAAAACATCAGGCAAGAAGGGAATGGAATGAAATATACAAAGTCATGCAAAGGAAGGGTCTGAATCCAAGAATACTGTACCCAGCAAGGCTATCAATCAAAATTGAGGGTGAAATTAGGAGCTTCATGGACAAGAAAGGACTAAGGGAGTTTGTTACTACCAAACCAGCAATTCAAGAAATGTTAAAGGGGCTACTGTAAAAAGTAAAAATAGGAAACAAAGAAGGAACACAGGGGTAAAGAATAAAAATGGCGACAAACATGTATTTATCAATAATAACTTTAAATGTAAATGGATTAAATGCTCCAATCAAAAGACATAGGGTAACTGAGTGGATAAGAAAACATGACCCACATATCTGCTGTCTACTGGAAACCCATCTCAGAAAAAAAGATCCACACAGACTGATGGTGAAGGGATGGAAAAAGGTTTTACAGGCGAATGGAAATGAAAAGAAAAAGCTGGGGTGGCAATACTTATATCTGACAAATTAGATCTCAAAGTGAAGGACATAAAAAGAGATAAGTAAGGCCACTTCATTATACTAAAGGGAGCCATTCAACAAGAAAAAATAACTCTGGTAAACATATGCACCCAATATAGGAGCACCCAAATATATAAAAAAACTTCTAGAAGACATCAAGGGAGAGATTGACAGCAATACAATCTTACTGGGGGACTTTAATACCCTGCTGTCACCATTGGACAAATCCTGTAAACAAAAAATCAGCAAAGAAGCATCAATCCTAAATGACTCACTAGAGCAGATGGACTTAATAGACATCTTCAGAACACTTCACCCCCAAAGCCACAGAATATACATTCTTTTCAAGTGCACATGGATCATTCTCAAAGATAGACCATATATTGGGGCACAGGCATAGCTTCTTCAAATTCAAGAAGATAGAAATCATATCAAGCATCTTCTCAGATCACAAAGGCATAAAACTGGAAATCAACCACAATAAAAACATTCCAAAAAAATCAAACACATGGAGACTAAACAGCATGATATTAAATAATGACTGGGTTACCACAGAGATCAAAGAAGAAATAAAAAACATCATGGCAACAAATGACAATGAAAACACAACAATCCAAAATCTATGGGACACAGTGAAAGCAGTCTTGAGAGGGAAGTTCATAGCTCTACGAACCTACTTGAGAAAACAAGAAACAATGATAATAAATAACCTAACCCTGCAACTCGAAGATTTAGAAAGAGAGCAACAAGAAAAGCCCAGTGTAAGCAGAAGGAAGGAAATAATAAAGATCAGAGCAGAGATAAATGACATGGAGACCAAAAAGACAATACAAAAGATCAATGAAACCAAGAGCTGGTTCTTTGAAAGGATAAACAAATTGATGAACCCTTAGCCAGGCTCACTAAGTAGCAAAGAGAGAGGACCCTAATAAACAAAATCAGAAATGAAAGAGGAGAAATAAGAACAGACCCTACAGAAATACAGAAGATTGTTAAAGAATACTATGAACAACTCCATTCCAACAAACTGGACAACCTGGAGGAAATGGACATATTCCTAGAAAAATACAACATTCCAAAACTCAATCAGGAAGAATCTAAAAATCTCAATAGGCCAATCACTATGGAAGACATTGAAGCCGCAAACAAAAGCCTAGGGCCAGATGGCTTCACAGGGGAGTTTTACCAAACATTTAAGGAAGATCTAAAACCTATCCTCCTCAGATTATTCAAAAAAATTCAAGAAGAAGGAACACTTCCAAACTCATTCTATGAAGCCAGCATTACCCTAATACCAAAACCAGACAAAGACAACACAATGAAAGAGAATTACAGGCCAATATCCCTCATGAACATAAATGCCAAAATCCTCAACAAAATCCTGGCAAATCGGATCCAACAGTACATCAGAAAGATCATACACCATGACCAAGTAAGATTTATCCCAGGGATGCAAGGATGGTGCAATATCCGCAAATCAATAAATGCGATACATCATATAAACCAATTAAGAGATAAAAATCACTTAATCATATCAATTGTTGCAGAAAAAGCATTTGACAAAATCCAGCACCCGTTTTTGATAAAACCCTCAGCAAGGTAGGAATAGAGGGATCTTACCTCAACCTAATAAAAGCTATTTATGACAGACCCACAGCCAATATCATACTCAATGGGCAAAAATTAAAACCATTTCACCTTAAAACAGGAACAAGACAGGGTTGCCCACTCTCACCACTCCTGTTCGACATAGTACTGGAAGTATTAGCCATTGCGATTAGACAAGAAGAAGATATAAAAGGCATCCAAATTGGAAAAGAAGAAATAAAACTGTTCTTATTCGCAGATGACATGATATTGTACATAAGAAACCCTAAAGACTCCATCAAAAAATTATTAGACTTAATAAATGAATTCCGCAATGTAGCAGCATACAAAATCAACACCAAGAAATCTATGGCATTTTTATACACTAATAGTGAAACTAATGAAGGAGAGACTAAAAAAACAATCCCATTTACCATCACACCAAAAAAACTAAGATACCTAGGGATAAACTTAACTAAAGAGATAAAAAACCTCTACTCAGAAAACTACAGGACATTGAAAGAAGAGATAGAGGAAGACATAAACAGATGGAAGAACATACCATGTTCATGGATTGGTAGAATCAATATCATTAAAATGTCAATACTACCTGAAGCAATTTATAAATTCAATGCAATCCCCATTAAAATACCAATGACATATTTTACAGACCTAGAACATACTCTCCAAAAATTCATCTGGAAAAAAAAAACCCCGAATAGCTGCAGCAATCTTGAGAAATAACAAAGTAGGAGGGATCTCAATACAAGTTATCAAACTGTATTATAAAGCCACTGTTGTCAAAACTGCCTGGTACTGGCACAAGAATAGACATATAGATCAATGGAATAGAATAGAGATCCCAGAAATCGACCCGAACCAATATGCTCAATTAATATTTGACAAAGGAGGCAAGAACATACAATGGAATCAAGACAGTCTCTTCAATAAATGGTGCTGGGAAAATTGGACAGATATATGCAAAAAAAATGAATCTAGACCACCAACTAACACCATACACAAAAATAAACTCAAAATGGATAAAGGACTTAAATGTAAAACAGGAAACCATAAAAATACTAGAGGAATACAAAGGCAACAAAATCTCAGACATATGCCAAAGCGGTTTCTTCACTGATACAGCCCCTAGGGCATTGGAAACTAAAGAGAAAATAAACAAATGGGATTTTATCAAAATAAAAAGCTTCTGCATAGCAAAAGAAACCATCAGCAAAACAACAAGGAAACTCACTACATGGGAGAATATATTTGCCAATGTTATCACCAATAAAGGTTTAATCTCCAACATTTATAGGGAACTCATACAAAATAACAAAAGGAAGACAAACAATCCAATCAAAAAATGTACAAAGGACCTAAACAGACACTTTTCAAAAGAGGACATTCAGAAAACCAAGAGGCACATGAAAACATGCTCAAAGTCACTAATCATTGGAGAGATGCAAATCAAAACAACAATGAGATACTATCTCACACCTGTAAGAATGGCTGTCATCAACAAATCAACAAATGACAAGTGCTGGAGAGGATGCGGAGAAAAAGGAACACTCGTGCACTGCTGGTGGGAATGCAGACTGGTGCAGCCACTGTGGAGAGCAGTATGGAATTTCCTCAAAAAATTAAAAATGGATCTCCCTTTTGACCCTGAGATCTCATTTCTGGGAATATATCCTAAGAAACCAGAAACACCAATCAGAAAGGACATATGCATCCCTATGTTCATAGCAGCACAATTTACCATAGCTAAAATTTAGAAACAGCCTAAGTGCCCATCAGCAGATGAATGGATTAGAAAACTGTGGTACATCTACACAATGGAATACTATGCTGCTTAAAAAGGAAGGTGTTCTTAACATTTGCAGCAGTATGGATGCAACTGGAGAACATAATGCTAAGCAAAATAAGCCAGTCAATGAAATAAAAATACCACATATCCTTACTCATCTATGGATAATAATAACCATTATAAACTGGTGAACAAAAAGAGATACAGAGGCAGAGCAGCATCAAACAGATTGTCTAATTACAGCAACAAGGACAGGGAGGATTGGTGGGGGGTAACAGATCAGCCAAGGGGACTTTTATGCATGCATTTAAGCATAACCAATGGACACAAAACACTGGGAGGTAGGGGAGATGGGTGGAAGGGCAGGGTAAAAAAGAGATATATGTACTAATCTTTGTAAAACTGTATGTAATTAATAAAAAAAATAAAATAATAAAATAAAATAAAATAAAATGAAAGAAAAGAAAAGAAAAGAAAAGAAAAGAAAAGAAAAGAAAAGAAAAGAAAAGAAAAGAAAAGAAAAGAAAAGAAAAAGAAACAATGACCTACCCCAGGATCCCAGAACTATTTTTAGATGATAAATACTTTGGGTTGAGGTTAGAGCTGTCATCTTTTAAAATGTTAAAGTTTCTACTCTACCTTTCTCTTTCATTCACTTCAGTTTTGTCCTAAACTTAGGGTAAACAGCCACAGCTGTCTTTCCTTCTTAGAAATTAGAGACCAATCATATTCTTATTAATTTTAAAGTAGGGCAATTCAGGATAAAATACACCACTTGGTAATCTCCAGAGCGCCTTCTCAATTTCTGATGTACAATTGACAATTGAGAACTTCATTGCTTATTTCATGAGTCAGAATTTGGAGAATTGTATTAGTTCCCCTTTTTAAAAATGTTTGCCTTTAGATAAAACATTCAAAATTAGATTGGTTGGTATGTGACATTTTTATTATTCCATAATTAACTTTTGGTTATACTGCCATTAGATGGAAAGATTTGGGATTTTCGTTATTTTGTATTTCAATTATTTGTAGGAAAAATTATGATAACTATAGTT
Source organism: Murina feae (assembly GCA_004026665.1). Lineage (NCBI taxonomy): Eukaryota > Metazoa > Chordata > Mammalia > Chiroptera > Vespertilionidae > Murina > Murina feae. The sequence continues at coordinate 18,588 of PVJC01009347.1, forward strand.
TCACACAATTTGCAGTAACTTTATAGAGAAATAGAACATCTTTTCTCTGGAGTAACTAAAACTGCATACACTTTGGGGGGAAAGAAACTATCAAATGAATGGGAAGAGTATGGAATAGGGTAAAAATCCCATGTGGGAATAAAGAGACCTGAATTTTAGTCTGGGTCCTGCTATTCACTAGCTGCCTGTCTTTGAGCAAATCATTTAGATTCCCTGAGTTTCTGTTCCTCATCTATAAAATTGCATGCTCTATTTTCACAGTAAAAACAATATAATATGGATGTTGTTGATAGGAAGGATAAACTATAATACACTAAAGAAGACAATAAAAAAGACTAATTATTCTTTCTTATCTTGCACTGACACATAACAAAAGTGTTAAGTTGCCTTAATATTATAAAGCAATGTAAATTATTACACATTAACTTAAACCCTGGAAAACTAATTTTGCCAGATTTATCTGCCATATCTCACCAAATAGCACATTTGCTGTTTTAGAGTTTATGTAATCTTACTCTCAAGAATAAGTCTATTGACTTTTATTATGATTATTTATTTACAACTGATATTCTGCTCATGTTTGTTACATACATATAAACAAGATATCATTAGTACACAGTGTTTTCAAACTATATTTTATATCAATGTTACAGTACTTATCTGAATGTTTATAGTATTTTCACAATGATACATTCACATACACAGAAAATTCAGTATTTTTATTTGTTGATAAGTTTTAAATTGAAAAAAGGGACCTTTATAGGAGTCTTATTTTGTATAATAAATGCAGACATGAATTACACATACCATAAGCCTCAAATCATCAGAGATATTTCTAGAATAATACTATGCCATAAGACATTGGAAGAAGTCCTAGAAATGGAGAAAAAAATGATGGCAACTGCTGTCACTGATGCTGGAGCCAAACCAAATTGCAATGTCTACACATAATCAATAATAGAGCCCTGGGCCCTGCTTTTATCACCCTCTCCAAAATCATAGGTCATGGATAGAAAATGAATAAACACAATGTCATGAGAAGGTTTGAATGGTACTGAGTGGAAGAGATTAAAGATCATGCAGACAAGCAGTAGGATAGCATCTGCCTCTAGAATATAAGTAGGGAGAAATAGGGAGGTCACTACTTAACCTATTCAAGAAACATCTGCACTTATTAACTTGTGCTTGGTGCTGGTGATGCAATAATAAATTAGACCCGAACTTTGCTTATGAGAGAGCTTCCTGTATAATAATAAGTGAAGCAAAGATACATAAATGCTAAGTCACATAGCAACAGGTGTTACAATAAAACTATGTGAAAAGTGTGATTGGTAGTCTGGAAAAATAATATACTGCCAAGGAAACTCAGGAAACTCTTCACAAGGGAACTGTCACCTGATTGGTGAAGGGAGGTGTAGTAGAAGAATAGGAATTTTGCAGTTGGAGGAGGAAGTCTATGAGAGTTTAGGCAAAGTACAGGTCAAAGAAAAGGACATGAAGAAATATTTAGGCTTAAGGGAGTAGGTTTAGAGTGCTTTGCTCAAGCTCTCAGTGTATATTGTGGAGGCAGGAGGTTACAAAAAAATAGAAGTGACTAACAAAAGTGGATTGGAACCAGTTAATGACATTTCTCATCTGCCATGTTAGAGTCTGTACCTTATCAGCATTCAACAGGGGAGCCAACAGGATTTACAAAGAAGTGTAATATGATCAGAAGTATTTTTTTAGAATGTTGTGTCTGGGGAAATTGTGTAGGGGTAATTTGATAAGGAGGACTGGAGGAATAAATGGAGGGATACCAATTAGGAGACTGGGTTACAAAAGTCTAGACAAGGATTAAATGCTTTTAAAGGCCCTACAAATAATACAAATGTGAAGCTGTCTGTCCCCCAACACACCCCGGACCTGGCATTAAATTCAAGAAAAAAAAAATCTTATCTTGACCAAACATAATTTAGGACTTAGTTTAGAGATGCCAGTTTTTTAAATCATATGCAGGAGAAAAGATGATGACATTTTGAATTACAGAATGGAGAAACAAAAAAGAGAAGATAGATTCTAGACCTATTTCAGTGGTGAATAAAACTGTTTCAGTTAATCCTGAATCATTATGATATCATAACATGTACTAAAAATGCCATGTGTGCTCACTGACTCCAGTAATGGGTAAGGAGAAAGTAAGAGAGAAAACTTTGCTCTTACAGATTGCCAGTGAAGAACGGTATGCATAGATACCTACAGATATAAATCAACGCCATTTAAAAATATATCGATACTATTGTTTCATCCTAGCAATACAGAAATTTGTCTAGCCTTTGTCAGAGGCTAGTTTATTTTTTACATTATCTGTTTTTGTAAGGTGGACATTGGCTCGTTTAAGCACATAGACAAAGAACAAAACAAACAGGCAAACAAAAAATATATCTATAGCATCGACAGAGGCCAAAGTGAGTATATAATTGTAAAGGTCAGCTTGCCCCAGCTCATTTGCAGTTCAGTAGGACTTACTGCTACTGCTAGAGATAAAGAAATAGTCATGCTCTAGCCAAAACTTATGAGACTGTATCTTGTGTTGAGAAATAGAGCAAGGAACTTTGTGCCTCACCTTTTTGTGGTTTTTGTGAATCAAAGCTTGCTTCTGCATCTGGTCGGGGCTGCAGTGTCAGTCCTCACTTTGGTGGGGTGCTGGTGCTGCAGCCAGCTGGCCAGCTCAATAAATCCTTGCTTGCTGCTTAAGACCTAATTAGAGTCGGTGGTCTTATTCTCATGAATGTCCCTCCACAACATAATTAATAATGCTTTTCTATTGCAATTCAGCTATAACTTTATACATTTAATCCTTTTGTTCCTGCAACTATATTGAAGTACACATATTTACTAGTAGATATATTATCTACAACCATGGTATAGCAGGAAAGATTGCAGACATGGAGTCTACTTAGACTTGGAGTGAGGGAAACATAAATGAGAAATTACAGAGACTTGATTCTAAGAGTTGATTAATTTATGGACAAAAAAGAAATTATAATGGATAATAAGAATAATGGATTTTATACAGAAGATTATCTCAAAACCAAAGTGGAACATTAAAATGATTTTCCCCACCGAAGCTAACCTAATCATAAATTACTACTCAAGAAATATGGATAAATATTATCTTAAAAACTACTATATATGATAAAAAGTACCATATGTAATTCTGATACGTTTAAGCATGCACTTTAAGTACATTTTCTGGTTTCAAAAATGATGGGAATTTACACGTATCAGTTGCACAAATATATTATGTCACATAAAGGCCAGGTGATTAATGAATATGTTAATTGAACAAGTGGTGAGATAAAAATAGAAAGAATGGCAAACCTCATGTCAAAAAAAGCAATATGAAACACTTAAAAAATTTCCAGGGTTGAGTGAGAATTTGGAGTCCTGAGCATGTCACAGCTGGCCATTTGATGTACAACCTTAAGCATGACAACCTTAATCTCTGTGTTCAGATTATTTTGTTGTAAAAAGGGATAAAGGAAGAAACATTATAAACCAAGAGTTCATTCTATCAGTATGTCATTCGATGACCTTGTTAAAAGACTATAAGTATGTCTGGTCTGGAAGAGGAACATAAATTTGAATGAAAATTTCAATTACCCCAAGCTAAATGTTAGGAATACATATATGGATGAAAATAACTGCCTTCACAATTATTTTCTTGAAAATCTCCTCTGTCTGAAAGCAAAAGTACACTTAATATCTAGGTATCATAAATTTAAAAGCCCCCAAGAGCTAAGAAAAAGTTATAAATATATGAATATTTCCAAATACAAGAAAATATGAGACGGAATCTATGATCAATAAGAGAATATATTCTCCCAATAGCTTTCACAATCAATTATTTTTTTTCCTAAATGTTGCTTGTCCATGCCCATCTTTGGCTAGATTTGGACAATAGGCCATAAGATTTTATCCTCTGAACCCAAATGGATGACTTTCAATTATTAATGGTATTAACATGTCTTTTTTCCCCCCTTGGGTAGTCATATTGTTTCTCCAAAGTCAGTAAACAATCTCTTTTTTTTAAATATATTTTTATTGTTTTCAGAGAGGAAAGGAGAGGGAGAGAGAGAGAGAAACATCCATGATCAGAGAAAATCATGGATCAGCTGCCTCCTATAAGTCTCCCACTGGGGATCAAGCCCACAACCCCAGGCATGTGCCCTTGACTGGAATCAAACCTGGGACCTTTAAGTTCGCAGGGCGACACTCTATCTGCTGAGTCAAACTGGCTAGAACAGTAAACAATCTTATCAATGGTCAATTTCCTCTTTATTTTATTTGATGCTCTCAATAGCATTTAATGCAGCGGATCATTCCATCCTCTTTGATAGTTCTGTTTACCTGGCTCCAGGGACACCACATACTCAGGTTTTCCATTTACCTTTGGAGCCACTTATCAGTCTCCTTGAAGAGTTCTTCCTCTTCGCTTATATTCCAAAAATTAAAGTCCTCTAAGGTTTCTTCCCTTCTGTATCTACACATTCATCCCTTTGATGATATTTAGTGTCATAACTTTAAATAATAATATGTTGTCAAACACCAAATTTATATTTCCAGCTCAGACCTGTCTCCCACACTTCAGACCCCTCCCTCTATCCAGCTGCCTGCTTCACATGGTACATGTGTCTAATATACATTTTAAAAGTTGTTTCAAGCAGACTTCTTCTACAAACATGTCCCATTTTCATTCTTTCCAATTTCAGTTAGTAGTACCTCTATTATTTCAGTTACTGAAGCCAAAAATCTTGATGTCATCTTGATGTCTTTATTTTTATCACACATTATTTCTTATTATATAAAAAATAATTATAGTTTTACTTTCAAATGAATATAGAACCTGACTTCTTTTCACCACCTTCACTGTTTCCATCCTCTTCCAAGCCACTATTCTCTCTCCTGGAAATTACTGCAGTAGGTCTCTACTTGCCCCATCACCCTATTTACCCTATTCTCAAATAGTAACCAGAGTGATCCATTTAAAATCCAAGTAACAATGTTTCATTCCTGAGCAAAAGTTTGCCCTTCAAGTTTTCTCCCCTGCTGCCATTAACAACTGCTCCCCCTCTGTCCTCTCTTAACACTCCTCCTTAGTTTAAGCTGCTTTAGCCACACTGGTCTCCTTACAACTCCTTAAACATACTTGTCATATCTTCAAGTAAGAACCTAATTCCTTGAAAAACTCACCATACTCAGTAGTCAAAATCAAATAGCTTCTCAATGAATCATACCCTACAAAACTGCTGCCACCATAAACTCTGGCTCTCCTAATCCCATTCACATTGCTCCAAAAATATTACTTTCTAATAGTGTTTACAATTTAGTAATTCAATTATAATTTTATTAGGGGCCCGGTGCACAAAAATTTGTGCACTCGGGGGGTGGGGGTCTGTCAGCCCGGCCTGTGCCCTCTTGCAGTCTGGGATACCTCAGGGGAGATGTCCACCTGCTGGCATGCCTGGCCAGCCTGGGTGAGGGACTAAGGGCCATTTTCAGGCTGCCCACAGCCCCTTCAGGGTTTGTGCACTGGAGGGTGGGAGAGCTGGTAAGTGCAGGCCTGGACGTTTCCCACCAGAGGGCCCAGGATCGCACACGCCTGGTGGGCCCCCACCACTGAGGGGACACACCTGGCACAGAGCTGGGTGGCAAGCCAGGGGCGGACACTGGTGCAGGATCCCTCGGTGGGGCCCTGCTGCTGAGCAAACACACCTGGGGTGGAGCTGGGGAGCGGACTGGCTTCAGGTCCACCACACTGTGCAGCAGAGGCTCCTGCACACCCCCGAGGAAGCCCCTGGGGCGGAGCCAGGCAGCAGACCCAGGACAGGCATTCCTGGGTACCCCATGAAGGCCCCCAGGGGGCAAAGCCAGGCAGCAGACCCAGGACAGCTGCTCCTGCATGCCCCGCAGAGGCCCCCACTCTCCCACATGCTCTGGGGAGGCCCCCAGGGGGTGGATCCAGGCAATGGACCCAGGACGGGTGCTCTTGGATGCCCTGAGGAGGCCCCAGGCCAGACCCCCCACCACCACTGAGCTGATACAGCTGGCACAGCTATGCTGGCTGAGGAGGCTTCCAGTGCAGAGCCACCCTGCCAGCCTCCATATTGGCTGGGTTAATTTGCATACAGCTGCTCTGATTGGCTGGTGGGCGTGGCTGTGAGCAGAGGCTCAGCCAGCCTAGGCAGGCAGTTGCAACAGAAGCCTCTGGTTTGCTCTAGCTTCATGGCTGTTGGCCTCCATCTTGGCTGGGCTAATTTGCATACAGCCACTCTGTTGACTGGCAGGCATGGCTTGACGGGTGGGCGTGGCTTAGGTGTCTCAGGTAATGGTCAATTTGCATATTACTCTTTTATTATATTAGATATTTTCTCTTCCCTTGTTAGATTGAAAGTTCTATAAGGACAGGCATCGTTTATTGTTGCCCTGTTAATTAATATATCATCCCAAGCATATAGAAGGATATCTGGAAAACAAACACTCAATATATACTTGTTGTATTTCATGATATTATCAGAAAACAATGTTCTGGGTCTTTTAATTCAATTTTTAGAGCTTTAATATTATTTTTAAAAATTATCAATAACAAATGAGGCAAAAGTAAAGGATGTGTTAAGCACTTATTATGTGTCAGTCATGGTGCTAACATATTTACGTATATCCTTACATATATCGGTATTTAATCCCCATGACAACCAAGTCCAATGACAAAACCAAAGTCACATAACTTGTAAGTAGCATAGCCAAGCCTTGCACCTGTTATTGCAGAAAAGTGTGAATGGTCTTTCTTCATTGCTAGTGGCAGTAGGATTCTGGAAGTACTGCTGGAATAAGCATTTCCAAAGGCACCCACAGGGGGATGAGATATGATAGACAGCTTCATTTTCATGGAAATGAAAATGAGATATGATAGACAGCTTTCATTTTCATGGCTTCCCTTCAGTGAAGCTAGAAACAGAGCCAGTGTCCAAGTTTCCACTCCATTTTGGAATTGGGCCCAGTACAGCATTAGGCAAGCTGCAATCCATCAGTCCAATGTGTGGGGTCCACATTGTGGGCAAATGCAGGAGGACAGCAGGGTGAGAGCAACCAAGAGAGTGCCAACCAAGAGCGCCGGGAGCCAAGAGAGCAAGAGACCAAACTTCTTTCTTTAGGTGATTAAATATCTCAAATCTTGCCATGCTTTCAGTGGCTAAAGATAATGACCTGTTTCCAGGTGTGACTGTCAAACAAGTAGATTCCCTATGTCACCCAGACGTTACAATAATGTGTCTCTTCTCTACCATTTAGTCCCTTCCCGCAGTGATCTGCAATCTCTGGGGAATAGATTGTTAGCTTCCTGGGAAGTGTTAAACTGCAGCTTCCTGACAAAGTTGAAAAATGTCATGTCTACAATATTTGGCCTTCCCCCTGCTCCTTTCCTGTCACCAGTAACCAGGTTAATTACAATAGTGTCCCACCCATTGTCGTGTAACATAAAATCTATGATGTTCAAAAAATACTTGTATAAAAACAAACTTATTGTATAATCTTTTAATAACTATATGTAAATATCAAATAAACCATGACAAGGGAAAGATAGCTGGTTATGAGACTGACCTACAATTAATTAATACCACCCATTTATATTTTTTACATTTCTTTTAAAGATTTGCCCACATTAAAAATATACTTTTTTCATATTTATAGAATGTGTTCTCCTGCTATAAAACAGAAAATAAGGAACTAATAGAAATGGGTAATACCTCTAATACAGAAACTTCACAAAACACATGCTACTTTTTTAAAAATATAGCTGACATGTAGGTAAGTTTATCTATGACTGATATAAAATACTATATATATTAGAAACAATAAAATAAGTTTTCTTCCAGTTTCACTTAAACTATTAATGATTAAAATTGAACAGCTCAGCTTCTTGAAGACAGATCAAGGGCTTGCTTATCTGACAGCTTTTGTTCAGAGACAGAATTCTGCCAACTAGTTTTTAGAACAGGCAAAAAAATATGTCACTTAACAGGCTAATGTGTTAAGTCTAAAAGACAAATTGTTCACTAAAGGTGAGGCAATCGTTTTCAAGAAGAAACATTTGTATTATCATTAGAGGTAAAGCTTTCATGATCACAGGGCTGCTTATATCAGAAATTCAGCCACCTTTACTTCAGCAGACAATTTGTCTTCCAGACTGGATTCATTGTCTGTATAACTGGCAATACTCTCTGCCTTAGAGCTAATTTATATGCTGAAATTGAGTAAGATGTTCATACAGATATAAATGTTTATAAAGACCCATCAACAACAGAAGTCAATGTACTTTCCAATCTTTCTAAAACACTGAATAAGCTTAATTGAATTGTTTTCTTTCATCAAAGTATGCAAAGTTGTTCCGTTTCCTTTCTTTTGTACTGATTGTAACCTCAGGCCCTCGCAAATGAATTTGCTGCTCTCTTTGAAGAAAAAGATCAAGAAAAATCCCCCAAGTGTAAAATAAAAAAAGAAAAGAAGGCTTTCTTTGCTTACTTGAACTATATATCTTGTCTTACTGTTACTTTATTATTTTCTTAAATAATTAGAGGCCCGGTACATGAAATTCGTGCACAGAATGGGAGTGGGGGTGGGGTGGTGTCCCTCAGCCCAACCTGCACCCTTTCCAATCTGGGACACCTTGAGGGATGTCCAACTGCCCATTTAGGATTACTTAACTGCCTAAACGGGCAGTCAGACATCTCTTTCACAAACCAGGACTATTGGCTCCCAACCTCTTGCCTGCCGATTGCCCCTAACCACTCCCTTCCCAGCCTGATCCATGCCTAACTACTCCTGTGCTGGCATGATTGCCCCTAACTGCCCTCCCCCTTCAACTGTACTTCCCTGCAGGCCTGGGTCCCTTCCAAATGCCCTCCCCTGCAGGCCTTGTTCCCTCCAACTGCCATCCCTTGCTGGCCATCTTATGGTAGCCATCTTTGACCACATGGGGACAGCCATCTTGTGATAGTCAATTTGCATATTACTCTTTTATTAGATAGAATGAAAGCAAATTCAGAACAGGTAGTTAGGTTTTTGTCTCCCTTATCCATTCTTCTAAGGAAACAAATTTATAATTATTTCAATATTTTTTTTAATTATGACAATACCAAGTAGCATTTGCATGATATCACAATTTACAATGCCTTACACTTATACTTGCATTAGGATTTAGCAATCCATTCAAAATTTGAAAGTGACTGACAATCATTGGAAGCTTATGGGGCCAAACACTGTTAGGTGCATTCACCATATCACATCATTTTATTCTCAATGAACTTGGTACCTTCATATCCCAGTATTTTGATGCAGAAACCGAGTCAAGGGAATTCAAGTAAATTACATAGGATAACACAAGTAATAAGATAAAGAAATAGGATTCATGCTTTCATAAATCTATGCTATATCTACAAGATATTCTTATTGGCAAAGTTAGGCACCTTCTTTTTTGTTTGTGTCTAAAATGAAGGCATTGAGGGAAAAGAAGATGGCTGCTGAAGAGAAGGCAGACTGAAAGTCAGTGTGAGAGTGAGAGAAGGAACGGAGAGTGTGTGGATGTACCGAGCGTGTAAATTTGTGGGTGTGCAACAGCTATACTCCAGAGGACTGTTGGAGAACCCGAATGGGGCTCCCTTAACCAGGTGCTGCCTCCACTGCTGCTGAAATCTCTCCCGGAGCTGCCGACCCTCCTGCGGAGACTGATCCATCTTGGGTGACTGTTACCAGAATCCTATACATCCAGGGATACTGCAAACAGGACACCCCGGGACCAGCCAGGAACCCAGAAACACTGGAGCTCAAACCAAGAATATGTGGACCCAGATGAGTCCTGCTCCTCCTCACAGAAAGATCAGATTTTGCTAGATAAAGGTGTGGTTTGTATTCCAGGTGGGAGAGTCAAAAGTGCATGGGGGAAGTCTACATTCCACAAAGTCCAAGGCTGTTGGCGCCAGCATGACCTGAGTGTGGGAAGGGGTCCTGCAGGCTGCTAGCAGAAGGGAACAAAAAAAAACACACCCCATAACTGATCTGGACATGAAAAGACAGCCTCGGTTTTAGACATGGAGAAGAGATATTGGGAGAGTTGCACACAGAGCTGGAGGGTGGAGGCTGCAAGCCTGCACATGTCCTCGGAGGGGCTCCTTTTTTTCTTTCATTAAGTCTAGGCTTGGGATTGTTAAACCCAATACATAGGAGCATCCAATTGAGGTCACTCAAGGAGACTGCAGGGGAAAGGTGTGTTTGTGGGTCTTGAGAAGCAGAGCAAGGAGTGATGGATTCGGAAACCAGCTCTGGGGCAGTCCATTCCACCAAACTTGTATTAAATGCGATAGGGAAAACGAAACCTAAATTTCAGCTAGAGAGGACTTATAGTTGCAGAGGTCACTCCAGAAACACTGCCACCCTGAGGCTGATTCACAAACTGACTCTTCTCTAAACAAATAAAGGAAGAAATACTGCCGGCTTTAAAATCAGGACTGTGGTTTACAACACAGAGGAGCAGTGAATCACAGGGAACTTCAATACTCTCCTGAGTAGCTGACAAGACTAAGGCACACCAATCAGAAGAGCAGAAGAAGTGAATGACCCTCACTACTGCACATTTTTTATTTTTTTTTATTTTTTATTCTTTTTAAAATTTTTTTCTTTTTCTATTTTTTTATTTTAAGAAACAATTTTTTGTCTTTTTTCCTCACTTGATTTTACCTTTTTAATTACTGTATCTTTATTTTTAATCAATATTATTACTACTACTATTTTTTTCTTTTTTCTGAGTCATTTTATTTTCTCTTTATTTTATTTTGAGATTAGTCTTCTTCATTCTATTTTCAGTTTTCCTATAGCATCATTTTACTCTATCTCAGCTTTACTTTATGCCAAAACTCTCTTCTCACTTTTCCTCTGTTGTTGTCCTGTTTCTCTTACCCTACTCATGCTTTAGATTTTCCCTATTCCCTCTTTTTACCCCCCTGTTACAATTTCACCCTACTAAGTTATCTAATTTCCAATCCCCTGCTCCAAGCCCACAGATACTTCACTGTTCTCTTTCTTCATTATCCAACATTTTTTTTCTCTCTCTGTTGTTCTGCTGTTGATTGCTTAATTGTTGATTACACGGGGGGGGTTTATGCTTGTTGGTGAGACTGTTTCGCTTTTTGTTTTTGTTGTTGTTGTACTTTGGTTATTTTTTATTCTGTTTTTCCTTACCCTGTTAGATATTAATTGTTAATTGATTGATTAGTTGATGAATTCCATTCATCTCTAGGTCTTTGTTGCTGGCATTTATTGGTATTAGTGGCTGTTCTATTTGAGTTTTCTCCCCATACAGTTATTTCCCCTCTTGTGCTTAATTCTCTTCTTATTGCTTTTACTTTTTTTCTTTTCCATCCTTTTCCCAACTTTGTTTTGGCACTCCATTTTTCCTTTCTTTTTTTCTTATCCTTTCTTTTTTATTCCATAATTCTCTTTTCTATGGTGGCAACCTTTAGTGGGGTTATAAGTATCGTGAATACATTTGGGTTCTGTTCCTTGTGCATAGTGCCTTGCTGTGTTGTATTTTGTGCCTTTAAATCAACACAGGAGAGAAAAAACTATATAACCAGATACCCAGAGAAGAGAGATCATGGGGCGAAAAAGAAACAGCCTGCATATTAAAGAAAAACAGGCATCACCAGAAAAGGAAGTAAACGAAAAGAAGACAAGCAACATGTCATAGAAAGAATTCAGAGAAATGGTCATAAGGTGGATGAAAAGAATGAAAGACAAATTTAACAATATGTGTAAGAACCAAGAGGAAATGAAGAACCAAGAAGAAATGAAAAATGACATCAGTGCTATAAAGAACTCAATAGAAAGCATCAAGAGTAGACTAGAAGAAGCAGAGGACCATATCAGTGAGCTAAAAGACAAGGTAGAAAAAATACTCAAGCAGAGCAGCACCTAGAAAAAAGAATTAAAAAGCAGGATGAGAGTCTAAGAGAACTTTGGGACAACACAAAAACGAAACAACATATGCATAATAGGGGTGCCAGAAGGAAAGGAAACTGAGCAAGGAATAGAAAACGTTTTTGAAGAAATAATGACAGAAAACTTCTCTGATATAGGGAACAAAAAACCCACACAAATCCAAGAAGCTCACAGGGGCCCAAACAAAATGAACCCCAAAAGACCAATGCCAAGGCACATTATAATTAAATTGACAAACACCAATGACAAAGAAAGAATCTTAAAAGCGGCCAGAGAGAGGCAAAAAGTTACCTAAAAAGGATCCACCATCAGACTAGCGACTGATTTCTCAACAGAAAAACATCAGGCAAGAAGGGAATGGAATGAAATATACAAAGTCATGCAAAGGAAGGGTCTGAATCCAAGAATACTATACCCAGCAAGGCTATAAATCAAAATTGAGGGTGAAATTAGGAGCTTCACAGACAAAAAAGGACTAAGGGAGTTTGTTACTACCAAACCATCAATGCAAGAAATGTTAAAGGGCCTACCAGAAAAAGAAAAAATAGGAAATGATGAAGGAACACAGGGGTAAAGAATAAAAATGGTGACAAACAGGTATTTATCAATAATAACTTTAAATGTAAATGGATTAAATGACCTAATCAAAAGATATAGGGTAACTGAGTGGATAAGAAAACATTGCCCATATACCTGCTGTCAACAGGAAACCCAACCCACCTCGAAAAAAAGACACACACAGACTGATGGTGAAGGGAGGGAAAAACATTTTACAGGTGAATGGAAATGAAAAAAGAAGCTGGGGTGGCAATACTTATAGCTAAGATTTGGAAACAGCCTAAGTGTCCATCACCAGATGAATGGATTACAAAACTGTGCTACATCTGCACAATGGAATACTATGCTGCTATAAAAAGGAAGGAGTTTTTATCATTTGCAGCAGCATGGATGGAACTGGATAGCATTGTGCTAAGTGAAATAAGACAGTCAATGAAAGAAAAATACCACAAGTACTCACTCATCTATGGATAATAGTAACCATTATAAACTGGTGAACAAAAATAGATACAGAGGCAGAGCAGCATCAAATAGACTGTCAGATTACAGCAACAAGGACAAGGAGGGTTCCGGGGGGGGGGGTGGTAACAGATCAACCAAAGGACTTTTCTGCATGTATTTAAGCATAACCAATGGACACAAAACACTGGAGGCTGGGGGGAGGGCAGGGAAAAAAAAAAAAAATATATATATATATATATATATATATATATATATATTTATATATATATATTTATATATATATACTAATCTTTTAATACTTTATGTAATAAAAAATGGAAAAAAATAAAATGAAGGCATTGCATCATGCTTTATAGTACTAGATACTTTTTAAAAGCAGAATAATCAGAATTGCCTTTGTTGCATGCCTTGCAGGTCCTGCACTATGAGCTTTACCTTGCTGTTAATTTTTACTAAAATCAGGCAAGATAAATATTATTATACCTATTTTATGGATGAGGAAACTGAGCCTCAGTGAAGTTAGAAAAGTTATTCCAGGTCACATAGCAGGTCACATAGCAAGAACTGGCCAAATGAATATTCTGGACCAGCCTCTGTCCATCAGACCAAACTGCCAAATAAAATTATCCTCCTTTGGTCATACTTACTACCTGGATTCTTAGTAAATTCGAAGCAATGTGTCCTTAATTTTCAAATGTGATGCTATATTTTAAAACAATCACGACTACTTTATATCTAAGAACACATCATTTTCCAAGAAATGGACATAAAATGAGCAAAGTCTTCTTTGCATACTATTTTTATAGTGCAAATTAATGTAGGGAAAGCTGCTGTGACTTTTGAATATATTTGTAAATGTTGCCCTTGGGCTTGTAAAGTATTCTTCTCTGGGTCAATGAAATACAAATATAATTAAGCTACTCTTTCTGAGGTGTCCGCTTGGTAACCAACTATATTTTATACCAACTGCATTTCTTTGGGTAATGATGGAAGATTTGGTATTATACAATTCTGCTGAGTAGCATTTTAATTAAATGATGTATCACTGAATACTTAAACATTCTATGTCTGCCAGAACCTATAATCATTATGCAAATAGAAGGCAGCAGGAGAAGAAAATACAGGTATTTTTTCTGTTTATATTTTCAATTAGATTGTGAAAGTTCATTGCTGAAACTTAAGATTTCACATTATCTAACAGGCATAAAATGTTCAGGCCTGGCCTTTTTTAGTTTTAAGCTACATTGAGTCCCACCAACAATATAATTATTAGAGTTTAATAATTTCATGTTATACATATATGTTTTATTTGAACTCACAATATACAATTAAACTAGGCCATCTGTTTTTATATTTATAACAATTTGGTATCATAAATCACAATGTTTTATTGTAATATTTCAATGTGGCATGATGAACTAGATCCTTCCAAATGTATTAGTTCCTCTGGAGTTAAAAATAATACTTCTTAAAATACACACACACACACACACACATTTTTCAGGTAATCAGGGCATTTGATAATAACATAGAATGGTAAATGTTTAAGCATCCCTGAAACATATTAAAGTGCTATTAGCCTCAGAAAAATTCAGCTAACACAACAAAAGAGGAGATTTATGAGAGAAATTAAATCTGTTTCTTCCCTGGCCAGTGCAACTCCATTTGTTGTGGTCGTCCCTTGCACCAAGAGGTTCAATTCCAGGTCAAGGGCACATGCCAGGGTTTTAGGCTCAATCCCCGGTAGAGGACATGCAGGAGACAACCCACTGTTGTTTCTCTCTCCCTCTCCCTACTTCTCTCTCTAAAATCAATAAAAACATATTTAAAAAAATACTGTTTCTGTTAAAATAGCTCTAACCTAGAAACATAAGATTGGTGCTGTACATGAACTAGCTGTGAGACCTTGGGTACCACTCTTTTTTAAAAATATATTTTTTATTGATTTCAGAGAGAAAGGGAGAGGGAGAAAGAGATAGAAACATCAATGATGAGAGAAAATCATTGATTGGCTGCCTCCTGCACGCCCCACACTGGGGATCTAGCCCACAACCTGAGCATGTGCCCTTGGCAGGAATCAACCCTGAGACCCTTCAGTCTGCAGGCCAACGCTCTATCCACTGAGCCAAACCAACTAGGGCTGGGCACTACTCTTTACAGAACTCTTCACTTGCTTGTGATTCAGTTGCTATAATTGATAAATGTGATACAACACAACAGCTGTGGTAGCATTTACTGTACACAAATGCTATATACTATACACTAAACTATATGTAAATCTGTTATTTCTATTGTTATTTCATTTTTATAATGCAGATAGATTGACTATAAATACAACTGTATAAACCTATTAAAAAACTATTAACACAGCACAGGAAAGTATATAAAGAAAAGTGAACTTCTTATCTGAATTCTACTCTCCAGAAATCACCACTGCTAAAAAAGTTTTCTCTTATCAGATTTTAAAATAGAAATGCTAACGTTTTCTATTAGAATGAAGTCAATTTTTAAAAATTAGCTCATATTTGAAGACTTGCTTTCCAACACAATGCACAATCTCAATTTTTATTTACTTTGTATTTCAAATGTTATAAAAGAATAAAGCAAATAGATTATAGTCAGAAGACATTGTTCAAGTTCTTGCATTGTACCGCCTTAGCTGGGTTTCTGGGTAAAAAGTGAAAACTCTTTTGAATATAAATTTTTCATCACTAAAATCATCATAAGAGTATTTCTTTCCAGAATTGTTACTGAAATAAGAACATGAGCATGATCTTTAAACTATAAAGTGAAATACTAAGCTGTTATTGTTAATTTGTTATTGTCCAGATAGGGACAGTGGAACAAAGTATTCCTAAATTCAAGATGCCTATTTGTCATACTGATAACGGGCTCTGCCTCTGGCCTACTTCATCAGCTCTCTGGAAATGTTGAAATCTGACTATGGTACAAGGAAATATTTCTGCTTATCTTCTTTTTCCACAGCATTCTCACTCATACAGCCTGTTCACAATTTTTCAACAAGCACATACAGGTAACTGAGAAAACAAAAGAGAGAGGAAGGAAACTGACACAGGAACAGTTCCCTTCAACATCTCTCCCTTAAATTTAATTTCCCTGTACCAAAAATCTTTCAAAAGCAGTATGGAAAATAGTATAAAATCTTCAGATGAGAAACACACCTTCTCTATATTCTAGGAAATAACATTCTGAAAAATTGAATTTAGCTACAAAAGCACTAAATATTCATGCATTGGACTCACAGATTGTGCCCTCTTAAAGCGGAGAACCAAAGTACCATTGTATAGACTTTCTTTCTCTTACAAGTCAATGTGTTTTGCTTCTGAAAGTGTAACTGACAGTTGCTTACAGAACTTTCTTAATTGCAGCAGGACTGTTTAAAAGAGATAGATATAATGACACTAGGAGGAGAATCAATTTATTCCAAACTGAGACAAAAAAAATTAAAAAAAAACAGGTTCCACGAATTGTGGAACTTGTGTTCTTTGTCAAATCCCTCCATTGTTCAGTCCCTTGCTCATACAACTATAAATGAAGTTTAACTCACAAGTGTACTGCACTAAATGTCTGTTGTCAACAACACCAGAGCTAAGAATTGCATATCTGATATACATGCCTTCTCCATGTTCCACAAGCCGTTGATGAGGAAGGGAAAAAGTGTCAAAAACTGAATTTGCAAGGGCTCATCCTCAGCATGCTTTAATATGTGAGAGTGATAAATTGGGTTTGTGAATGCATTCCATTTCTACTCTTGTGTGTCCTAAAATTTATCTTATTTTTCCAGCTAGAATAAAATTAAGGGCAGTCATTCTAGCCATTTTAATTTTAACTATCGTTACATATTCTACTTTCCCATTGAATGCCCATTTTATTTTATCTGCTGCTTTCATAACTCATTAAAGTAGAGGATTGTCATAATTTTGCATCCTTCTTCATTCTCTCTATTTGCAATAATTTCAAGTTTATCGTCTGTTGGTTTTTTTTTTGTTGATTTTTTAAAAAGAGCTGGATGCACTGTCAAATGCTAAAAACAAAAGTAAATAAACTATTTTTCTCTTCAGGCATCTTTAAAGCCTTAAGACTACTTAAAACTTAATATCTGTCACCTTTATGTAAAAAACAATCTGTAAGAAAGACAGAAACTTAAAGACCCAAAAATGTTAGCTATGATTTGACACCATTTAAACTAAATGTAAGCAGTTGCCTTCAACTCTGTCCTTATCTATTTCTTTTGTGTTTAAGAGCTGCCTACAGTTGTTGATGATTCTAAGGGTCTATGCCTGTACCCTATTTATTACAGGTCATCTCGTATTACATGTTGCTAGGTCACAGAGGCACAGTTATGAGATGGCATATGATCTCGTACAATCTGTCAGTTCTCTGAACAAAGCACATGTAAGTCCTGCTGGTGGAGGACAATTTAGAAAGGGAAAAACACACTTCAGCAGGAGAATTTTCAAAGAGAAAAGATAATGTAAAAACATTATTTAAAATCAATGAGTATAAAACGCTACAGTATAAGCATCATCATTATTCCTTAAGTGGCCTCCATGAAGTCGTAGTAACTAAATTTTCAAATAAAAATTATATTGTTCATAAATATAGCGTGGCCTGATCACATTAACAGATGGCATGTATTTTTTCCTAGTTAAATATCTGGATGAAATCTTACAGTATAAGTAAAAAGCCTTGGACTAGACTTGATTACTTTATAATCAACTTACTAATAAGAAAAGTAACATTGTGAAATTTTTACATTTTTAACCAAAATTCAGTTTAACTTCTCTAAATAATTTCAAGGAGAAAAAAAAAAAAAAAAAACCTCATTTATGGAATATAGTGAACAACATAAACTGATGAGCAAAAACAGATCCAGAGACAGAGAATCATCTATCAGACCTTCAAACCTCAGAAGGAAGGTAGGGGAGGGGGAGGGAAAGGGGAAGAGATCAAGCAAAGCACTTGTATGCATGCATATAAGCACAACCAATGGACACAGAAGCCAGCAGGGTGAGGGCATGAGTGAGGGTCGGGGGGAGTAGAATGGAGGGATAAGGACACTTATGTATTACCTTAATCAATAAAGGAAAAAAAAAAAGCCTTCTGAATTTGTTAGGGTTGTCATGGATGCTGTCAAGAAAATATTAACAAGAGTGCATTACTTCTTTAGTTTGAACAGTATCACTCTGTCCTTGAGGTTTATCTTACTAGCATATTTATCTAATATATTTCATTATTAATATGAACACATTTGTCAAAATTGAAAGCTACACTAATGTTCCAACATGTTTCGGTGGGTTTTCTATAATGCTGCGATTCCCAAAAGACCATAATACTGTCATACTATCTTCTCCATGCACTTTAACCTTCAAGTGACAAACCCATTTCTTAGTAATCTGTTCTATTTCCCCAGTAATATGGAAAGTGCTTTACTTGATTACTTTATAGTTAACTTACTAATTACATAGTGAAGGCTAGTGATATGTTGTCACATATTCAATTGGTATAAAGATACCAACTGATATGCAACATCTTAGTATGGAACAAAGCACATTAAGTTTAGCCATAACAACTACTTTTTAAATTCCAAATACAAGGTACATTATTTGAGCAATTATGGAGTCTTATTTCTTCTGCACATTAGTCACCACACAATCCACAGGTCTAGCACTCAAAAATAAGCAGTATCACTTCATTTTCTTTTCATGGGGTTGCAACATAACATGGGTTGGCAATAATGTGGTGGGCAAAATCAACTATTATTTCAACAAAGCTTTATTCCTTTTATTTTGCCTTGTTTGTTTATTTTCAGTAGTATTTTTTTTAAAGAGATCATGTTTGTTTAACCTTTCCTTAACAGAAAAATTAATATTTCATTTAAAAATAATTTTATTCTGGTTTCGTGACTTACAGTTAATTCCTTTATCCATTTTGGGTTTATTTTTGTGTATGGTGTGCGTTGGTGGAGTAGCTTCATTTTTTCCAATTTCCCCAACACCATTTATTGCCTCCATTGTATGCTTTTGCCTCCTTTGTCAAATATTAATTGAGAATAATGGTTTGGGTTGATTTCTGGGTTCTCTGTTATGTTCCATTGTCTATATGTCTGTTCTTGTGCCAGTACCAGGCAGTTTTGAGAACAATGGCTTTGTAATATAGCTTGATATCTGGTATTGTTATCTCTCCAACTTTGATGTGGTTATTAGGGGTCTTTTTTCATGCCATATAAATTTTTGAAGAGTTTGTTCTAGTTCTGTGAAATATGCCATTGGTTTTTTAATGGGGAGTGCATTGACTCTATAGATTGCTCTGGGTAGTATGGACATTTTAATAATGTGGATTGTACCAATCCGTGAACACAATATATTCTTCCACTTGTTTATATTTTTCTGTATCTCTTTTTCCAGTGTACTGTAGTTTCCCAAGTGCAGGTCTTTTACCTCCTTAGTTGTTTATTCCTAAGTATCTTAACTTTTTTGTTGCAATGGTAAACGAGATTTTTTTTTAAGTTTCTCTTTCTGTGTGTTCATTATTGGTGTATAAAAATGCCATAGATTTCTGGGTGTTAATTTTGTATCCTGCTACATTGACAAATTTATTTATTAAATCTAGTAGGTTTTTGGTGTAGTCTTTAGGGTTTTCTATGTACAATATCATGTCATCTGCGAATAATGACAGTTTTACTTCTTATTTTCTAATTTGGATGCCTTTTATTTCTTCTTCTTGTTTGATAACTATGGCCAGGACTTCCAATACTATGTCAAATAGGACTGTTGAAAGTGGACATCCCTGTCTTGTTCTTGTTCTTAGGGGAAATGGTCTTAGTATTTGCCCATTGAGTATGATGTTGACTATAGGTTTGTCATATAAGGCTGTTATTACGTTGAGGTATGATACATTTATTCCCACTTTGCTGAGAATTTTTTAGCAAAAAAGGGTGTTGGATTTTGTCAAATGCTTTTTCTGCATCAATTGATATGATCATGAGGTTTTTGTCTTTCCATTTGTTTATGTGATGTATCACGTTTATTGACTTGCAGATATTGTACCATCCTTGTATCACTGGAATCTATCCTATTTGGACATGGTGTATGATCTTTCTAATGTATTGCTGGATGTGATTTGCTAATATTTTGTTGTGGATTTTAATATCTATGTTCATTGGGGATATTGGCCATAAGTCTCTTTTTTTGCATTCTCTTTATCTGGTTTTGGGATATGTTGCAAAATATCACACATATCTCATAGCAATATCTTTACTGACACATCTCCTAGGACAATGGAAACTAAGGAGAAAATAAACAAATGGGGCTACATCAAAATGAAAAGCTTCTACACACCAAAATAAACCATCAACAAAACAACAAGAGAGCCCACTGCATGGGACAACATATTTGCCAATGTTACATCCATAAGTGTTTAATCTCCAAAATTTTTAGGTAACTCATACAACTTAAAAAAAGGAAGATAAACAGCCTAATCAAAAAAAGGACATGGACAACATAAACTGATGAACAAAAACATATCCAGACACAGAGAAACATCGATCATGCTGTCAAACCTCAGAGGGAAGGCAAGGGGTGATGGAGTGAAGGCGGAGAGATCAACTAAAGATCTCTTGCATGCATAGAAGTATAACCAATGGACAGACACCAGGGGGGTGAGTGCATGAGCAGAGAGGTGGAGGGCAATGGGAAGATGACGACACATATATAATATCTTAATCAATAAAGAAAATAAATAATTTTTAAGAAAAGAAAAAAAGGGCAAAAGACCTAAAAAAATATTTAAATATTTAACAAAATTATATTATAAATCTTTAACTGCAAAATTATATCAACCTCTGACTGTAAAATATCAGTTGCATCTAAAATAACCACATAGAATATAGGATTTTCAAACATAAATCTCCCATTAACTACGAAGTGTATAGAAATAATGCAACTTTTTGTAGATTATATTTATGCAACCCATATCACCCAAAACATATCAAAACATTGTTTGAATGACTTCTGTCCTCTCTAATCTTACATTGTTTCTTACTTGCTTCTCCTTACATATCATTTGCATCAAGTTCACGAAGGTAAAGTTGAAACAATTCTTTCTGGTACCCAAGTATCAAGGTTTTTTCCACTGCTACATCCCTCCCCCACACATTAACCTTTCCTTAGTTTGAAAACACAAGTGCACTCACACACATAAAATTGAGTGTCAAGATTTTCGTAGTGTATTCCTGTGTGAGCAAAAGGTCTTCCTGGGGAATTCTTTGATAATACAGTTTCTATCGTAACTGTAGTCCCTGGTTAACCACTACCCCAAAACAACTTTGTGTGTACAGGGACACGGGATTCATCATATTTGTGGATGTTTCAGAGTTAAGTTAGATGCTCAATAATTGAAACATTAATTTAGGTGGAAAACATACACACACATTAAGTAAACTGGAGATTGCATTAAGGTCCTCCTTCAGAAATTTTAATCTGACCTGCTTTATTAAACAGCAACAATAAACCTTATTGAATGTCCTTTACAAATATGAAAGAAATTTGAGTAACCATAGTGAATAAATACAAAAGAAGAAAAGAATGCTAATTGGTCAGAAAGAGAGTAGGAGAATGAAAATCAGAATTAATTATATGCAAATTACTGCAAAAAGTTTAATATATTTTATTGATTTTTTACAGATAGGAAGAGAAAAGGATAGAGAGTTAGAAACATCAATGAGAGAGAAACATTGATCAGCTGCCTCCTGCACACCCCCTACTGTGGATGTGCCCACAACCAAGGTACATGCCCTTGACCGGAATCGAAACTGGCGCTCTTGAGTCCTCAGGCCAATGCTCTATCCACTGACCCAAACCAGCTGGGGCTGCAATTTTTTTTTAATGTGAATTGCTTCATGTAAAGATGCAGATATGACAAGCCTTTTATAATTGAATCTTTTAAATAGCAAAAAATAGAACAAGGATACAGATTTTATTCCAAATCCTAACTCCAAACATCAAGTGCAGGTGACAGAAATATAGCTTTCTTATTATTTTTAGGGTAATTTGCAATACTTGCAGGCAATTGCTGTATAAATTTTTTTCTTAACTTTGGTGGGATTCCTACATCTTTCAATTTAAAAATGAGATATTATGAATAAGATCAAGTTAATAAGAAACTTTCTTTAGCATCAATATATTAACTGTATAATATTTAAATTATGAATTATAATATCCCAAACAATATGAGTGTGAAAACGCAAAGTATAATATCAAGTTGAAGCAAAATAATTTGGATGTGCATTTCCAAAATGTCTATTAGAACCTGGGTTAGTAACTTAATTTATTTGTGCCTTCTTTTTTGTTCAATGCGGGTAATAATAATACCTATAACAAAAAAGGTATTGGGGGGTTTGTGAAGATTATAATCACTATAAAATACTCACACACTATAGTGCACTAAATAAAATAGCTTGGAGTATTAATTTCTTTAAAATATTTTTATTGATTTCAGAGAGGAAGTGAGAGAGAGAGAGAGAGAGACAGAAACATTAATGATGGGAGAAAAACATCAATCAGCTGCCTCCTGCAAGACCCCTACTGGAGATCAAACCTGCAATCAAGACATATGCCATGACTGGAAATTGAAACATGACCTCCAGTTCATAGGTCAAAATTCAACTACTTATCCACACTGACTAAGCATAGTTTAGAGTATTTCATTTCAACATGGAAATGATTGTGTGTGTGTGTGTGTGTGTGTGTAAAATCTCCCTCATCCATTATATTTGTTGTATGCTCCATTTACAAACATTATGTTAGAAATATAGCTGACATACTAAAAATTGTTTAGTTAGTGCCTGAATAATTGTTTTATACCAACAGTAGTTCATACTAAATGTCTAACCTGAAATCTGATGACACAACTAGGAACAGAGTTGGGAGGTAGGGTGTAGAAGATCCAAGGTGGATTTGAAAAAGATGCAGTGATTCCAAAATAGCTAAATATTCAATTTTACCCAACCATTATCTAAACTTATAAGACAAATTTTAATTTTGTGAAAGAATAATATAATGCTTTCTCTGTAACAAAAGTATAAATTTGCCATTATTTTGAACTTATAATATTTATCATATAATATTGCAGACAGTGAGAATTTTCTGACCATTAGAAAAGACTCAATCTGGCCTTAAAAATATCTTCTGATTTAAACTGATGTTTAAAATAATGAAGATTATTACATTATTTCAAGGGCAACACAAGGACATTGGACATCTAGTTCATCATGCATAATGACATTGGTATTTTATATTACAGATTCAAGAGGCCCTGAAAAATTAGGAATTTCATTTAGGGCTATGTTTGATTGTAATTGTAAAGGCCAGAGTTATTTATATTTTTTTCTTTCCACTGTAAAATCTTAAGCCTTCAATTTTGTCTGCTGACACATGATACAAAATGAATTGACAAGACAATATGATATTGTCACAATATTTTCTTGCATATTTAAGGGAAGAAATTTAAAGATTTACTCCTGAAAGTTTACAAATAAAATTAATCACTTCATATAGATTTTTTCAAGTTATTACCTGAATAATATTTTTCTTTAATCTAAACTTCCAGAGATGAATTTTTAAAGGAAAAGTATATCTTTAAAAATTTTTTTCTACTTCATATAAAAACAGTAATATCATTTAGGTATACATAAGTTCTATGAAGAGCTAGCAAAAAATAAGTGAGAGAGCTGTGGTTGCAAGCAGTTAATACAAAAGCTTTCAGAAAATAGGGATTTTAGGAATGATCTCATAGTGCTATGTATCATGAGATAATTTTGTCCTAATTATTGATGCGATCACAGTTAATGCTTTAATGTACTTGTGTTTTGAAAACTACTTAATAGTATTCAACATATTTTTAAAAATTGTACAAAAACTGTTCTCTGTAAACTAATGATAACATTATGTTAGATAATAAATACCCTTGTTCCATATTATGTGGATTCATTAAATGTGTCAGTCCATTTCAAAAGTAAACACATACATTATTCTTTGTCTGTTACTGAGGGATTTTTAGAAATCGACTAAAATAAACTATTTTAATTTGTATCCTTAAAATTATTTCACTTCCAACTTAGTTTCCACAGATAAAGCCAATGTATAAATACTCATGCCAATTTAGAAAATGTCAAAGGGTTATTTGATGTTACATAATACACTACATGATCCATCTGAAAATTACTTCCTTTCTGAATATTATTCCTTAATATTTTAAATGATTTATGTGTAGAATTTTTGTGAATATCCCTATTGTCTAAAGCCAGATACGTTTTTCTTAACAAATTTTAACAATTTTTACCTTTCATCATAACTTTCAATGTATCTATGTTTTTATGGGGTATAGGCAACTTTAAAGAAATTCAACAGTACTCCAAACTCTCTATATTAGAATTTCAAACTAAACTGTTTTTGTGAATACATTTTACAGATTAAATTAAATCACCCCTACTCATTTCACACACTAGTATTAATTTCCTCTTTTGTGCATCTATCTTAATGTGATCAAGGAAGTTCTAATTGTGTATTAAAAGAGCAAAGCTATCCTGGGTCTGTTACTAAGCAGTGATCAAGAACAACAGGCCCCCCCCCCCGCCCCCCGCAGACTAGGAAGTGGCCGGTAGTGTTGGGGACAAAAGCCTACCAAGACACAGACCGTTTTATATTTAAGGAAAATGCAAAAAAGCCAGGATGCGGGCCTGTACAGAGAACCTCCGCTGGTGCCCTGCCTCTGCTCACAGCTCTCAGATGCAGGGGCCTCCATGCCCCATGAATGTAGAGACAAACCAGCAACTTGTATGACGGTGTAAAGTGCTCAAGACATTTTTCCCGTCTTGTGCCCTGTACTGCAGTGGTTTGAATAAAAGTTTTATTTATTGCAAAAAAAAAAAAGAATAGCAACACCACCACAAAAAACATCCAGAAATAGATAATGGTTTGGAGCACACAGTTCTAAGAAAAGAAAAGCAGTTAAGCCAAGGTGAATTCACAGATGTTTCTCACCAAGTATGTCAGATATTTTAAGGGTTATATCAAAAAATGGAATTCAGCCTTAGGTTTGTTGTTGTTTATATTTTAGTCTGAAAGGAAAGTTGAGTAACACAGTTAGTTTCATTCATGTGTTCTCTCTTACGTTAGTACTTTTTTTGTTATCAAATGTCAGATGTGAAGTACTGACAGATTAAAAATTGCATTGTTAGCTTCTTAATATAGCAGTTGCAAAAATACATTTAAGCAGGTATTCACATATGCATCAAATATAATTCAATAAAAACAGTTACAAATATAAACCCTTCTTTTAACAATAGTTTTAAATCTTGAGAAAAATAATCAACAAACAAATGTCATAACAGAAAAATATACTAAAAATGTCTAATTTGGGGAAATAAGCATAAAAGATAAATTTTGTTATTTAACTCAAATGAGTTTAATAGTATGGTTTTAAGGAGATTTATTAAATCTACTTGATTTTTAAATAATTGTAACATTTTTATTGAGGTATAATCTAATCTAATAAAAGAGTAATATTGAAATTGACCATTTCTTAGGGATGCCTAAGCCATGCCCACCAGCCAATCAGAGCGGCTGTATGCAAATTAATCCAGCCAAAATGGAGGCCAGCAGTCACAGAGCTGGAGTAAACAGAGGCTTCCATTCCACCAGGAGTAAGCTGTTTGCTGGCCAGCTGGGCTTCTCTGTGCTCCAGGCAACAACATAGTTGCAACATTATTTCAATTATAGAAGCCATGGAGCTGAAGCCAACAGGAGGCTTCGTTACCTGCCTAGGCCTCAGCTTAAAGGAACAGTGTATCAATGATGGAAAATAAATAAACCCCAGAAACCTGCTTCCAGCCAACCTTGCTGGGACATTGGGTCAATGGGAGCTGTGGGCAGTCTGAAAGCCTGAAAACGGCCCTCAGCCTGTCACCCAGGCTGGTTACACTCCAATGAGGTGAGGGTTCCCACTAGGGGGCTTGGCCAGCCTTCAAACAGCTATGAGCACTGCACCCAGGCTGGCCAGGTACCCCAGTAGGGACTCAAACCTTGAAAGGACTGTGGGCAGCCTGAAAATGGCCCTCACATCCTCACCTGGGCTGCCCAGGAACCCCAGTAGGGACCCAAAACCTGAACGGGTTGTGGGCAGCCTGAAAACACCCCTCAGCCCGTCACCCAGGCTGGCACACCCCAATGGAGTGAACGTCCACACTGGGCGGCTGGGCCAGCCTGCAAACAGCTATCAGCCCCTCACCCAGGCTGGCCAGGTACCCCAGTAGGGACCCAAAACCTTAAGGGACTGTGGGCAGCCTGCAAACAGCCATCAGCCCTGCACCCGGGCTGGCCAGGTACCCCAATTGGGGCCAAAAACCTGAAGGGACTGTGGCCAGCCTGCAAACAGCCATCAGCCCCGCGCCCAGGCTGACCAGGCAAGCCAGCAGGTGGACATCCCCAGAGGGGTCCCAGACTGTGAGAGAGCACAGGACAGGCTGAGGGACCTCCCGAGTGCACAAACTTTTGTGCACCGGGCCCCTAGTTGTTATATAATAAATTGAACATATTTAAAATGCACAAGTTGGTACAATTTAAAATATGTACACATCCTTGAAACCAAAAACACAGTTAAAGTAGTGAACATATTTATCATTTTTAAACATTGTTTTGGAGACTTACCCAGGGTGTTTAGGCAAGAAAAGAAATAAAAGGCATGCATATTGGTAATGAAGGAGTAAGACTATACAGAGACAACATGATTCTCTATGTAATAAATTCAGTTGCATCTACATTAAAGCTATTTGAACTAAGTGTATTTAGCAAGTTTATAAGATACAAGATCAATATAAAAATCAACTGAATTTCCTTACAGTTGAAAGAGATAAACAGAAATTAAAATGAAAAATAACAATAGCATTTATGGTAGCATTAAATATTAAATAGGGATAAAATTGACAGAAGTTGTGAAAGATGGGTATATCTTAAAGAAGCCATACATTGAGAGAAATTCAAGACACTCTAAATAAGTATATACTTTTTTTTTCTGTTGACTGATAACTGTTAAATTACTAATTCTCCTCTAAATTGGTCTATAGATTAACACAATCTATTTTAAAATACCAAAAGAATTTTGAAAAATGACAACATAATTCTAAAACTGATATGGAGATGATCAAGACCTAGAATTGCCTAAACAACTTTGAAAAAGAGGAGCAAATTTAGACAGCTAACAATTCTGATTTCATGACGTATGGTAAAGTTATATGGTAATAAAAATGTATATATAGCATTAGCAGAGGCTTAGACACATAGATCACTAGAATAGAAAAGATAATCTAGAAATAAACCTACATTTTTATGTACAAACTAGGGGCCTGGTGCATGAAATTCATGCATGGTGGGAAGGGTG
>PVJC01009348.1:0-46095 GCA_004026665.1 Murina feae
CAGGCAGTTGCAACAGAACCCTTTGGTTTGCTCTAGTTCCGTGGCTGTTGGCCTCCATCTTGGCTGGGTTAATTTGCATACAGCCGCTCTGATTGGCTGTTGGCCTCCATCTTGGCTGGGTTAATTTGCATACAGCCGCTCTGATTGGCTGGTGGTAACGGTCACATTTGCATGTTTCTCTTTTATTATAGAAGATTCCCTATGCTTTACTTATGCCCTCTGACTTCTTTGTGTGTGTGTGTGTTTTAAATATATTTCTTTATTGATTTCAGAGAGAAAGGGAGAAGGAGAGAGAGAGATAGAAACATCAATGATGAGAGAGAGTCATGGATCAGGTGTCTCCTGTGTGCCCCACACTGGGGATGGAGCCTGCAAACCAGGCACATGCCCTTGGCCGGAATCGAATCTGGGACCCTTCAGTCCGCAGGCCGACGCCCTATCCACTGAGCCAACCGGCCAGGGCCCTCTGACTATTTTGTAACTACCAGTTTGTGCTTCTTAGTCCCTTCACCTCTTTCATCAAGTGCCCCAACCCTTTTGTCATTTTTTAAAATATATTTTTTGTTAATTTCAGAGAAGAAGAGAGAGAGAAACATCAATGATGAGAGAGAATGAGTGATCGGCTACCTCCTGCATGCCTCCCTCCAGAGATTGAGCCCATAAGGGCATGTGTCCTGACCAGGAATGGAATCAAACCATGACCTGCGGGTTCATAGGTCAATGCGCAACCACTGAGCCATGCCAGCCAGGATGTCTTTTTTTATTTTCCCCACTAAAGTAGCAGGAAAGAATGAGCAAACTAGGCAATCTGCTCTGAGCTCACCACGTGCCCTAGGGTGGGGGAAGGGGTCCTGGTGAGAACAGAAGCCCCCGGCAAGCCTTCTCCCCAACAGGTGATCCCAAGCCACTGACTGGTGCTGGTCAGATGACTGTTCCTCTCGGCCCACGGACCCCCTCCTGTGCAGCATGGAGCTGGGAGGGGTGCCCACATAGAGCATGTTGCTTCCTACCAGGACAGATCCCGGTGGAGCTCACCTGGCACTGTGAGTCAGGCATCCTCTGAGGGCTCAGTGCTGTCAACCCATGTAATCCCACACTGACCCTATTTTTAAATCCCCCCCCCATTTTGCAGGTGGGGGAAACTGAGGCACAGAAAAGTTAGGTCACTTGCCTGAGCCCACACACTAGGATGCGGCCAGAATTCAGCTGCAGGCAGCCTGGCTCTGAATCCAGGCTCTGGGCCGCCAGGCACAGACATGTACCATGTCTCCACAACGACTTCCCTTCTTCCAGCCTCAGTGCACTCAGCTGTGAAATGGGCTTCTCAATACTCACCTCTTTGGTTTACTGAGAGGGTTAAATGACATGAGGCTTGGGGTTGGGGGTGGGAGAACTAAAACAAGGCAGCCTGTTGCAGTCTCTGCCGGAAGAAGGAAGTGGCCTGGGGCCTCTGGAGAGGTGTGCGATGCCCCACCTGCCCCACGGGGAGGAGACAAAGTCGGAGAGGATCCAGGGTTGACTTTTTCCTAGGCTCCCCTCCCCCCGGCCCTTCCCTCAGGCCCAACCACTCGCATCCTGTTGCAGCCGGGCTGGGCCGAGGAGGAAGCATGTAACCTGCCAGGGTGTGAAGCAAGGCTTTCCCCGCCTGAGGCCCCAGCACATAAAGGCGGCCCCGGGCACCCCTGCGCTCCTAGCCGACCTGCGCGCCCTGCTCGCCATGTCCCGGCTCTGCGCGCTGCTCGCCTGGGCCCTGCTCGCCCGCCAAGGGCTCGGGCAGAAGGCGACAGAAGACGAGGCCTGCTGCGGCCCCATTGTGCCCCGGAGGGAGTGGAGGGCCCTGGCGTCCGAGTGCGCCACGGATTTGCAGCTGCCGGTGCGCTACGTGGTGGTGTCGCACACGGCGGGCAGCCCCTGCGACACCCCGGCCTTGTGCCTGCAGCAAGCGCAGAACGTGCAGTACTACCACGCGCGCACACTGGCCTTTTGCGACGTGGGCTACAAGTAAGTGCAGGCGGCGGGGGGCCGGGGAGGGAGCGGAACCCGCCTGCCTACCTGCCCCGCTGACACCTGCGCAGCGTCCTCCCCCGGTGGTTCTCCCCAGTCACCATGGAGAGACTGGGCGCATGCAGGAAGCACAGGATGCTGGGAGGCGCCGAAGGGCTGAAGTTCAGGTTCAGCTCCCCGAGGACGGGAAAGGGTCTGGTGCCTTTGTTAGGAGGCTGGTGCCGGTCCCAGCTCTGCTGTGGCTGCCTGATCCCGGGCCAGGCTGTCCCCCTCGCTCAGCCTCCTCCTCTGCAGTCGGTGGGACTGGGCCACCTGATCGTCAAGCCCATACACGCAAAAGCACTTAGGACACCCCCTGGCATGTGGCGGGAGCCCCCAATCCGTGGGCTGTGCCATGAGGCACGTGCTGAATGCTGGGATGGGAATGGAGCCCGCCTGGAGTTCAAGGCCGGCAGGGAGAAGCAAAGGCAGCACCATGAATTCAGATGGTGACAGAAGTGATGAACTAGCGGGACTGAGGGCCACCTCGTAAGCCGGGCTCCTCCCGAAGGGCAGGCTGAGGGCCCGGCTCCCTGTTGTGGTGGCTCTGAGGTGGGCTGGGGTGGAGGGCTGAGGAAGTGTAGTAAGCTAGAGGTGCGCAGAGGGGAAGGCTGGGGGTGGGGAGAGGAGTGAGCCCATGGTGCCTGAAGGCCAGCGCTCAGGGCTGGAGGTGGCTGGGAGGAGCCAGGGGACAGGGCCTGTGCCCCCCTAATTCCCCCCAGGACTCTGGCTGTGCTGAGGCAGGCAGGAGCCAAGGCAGCGAGGGCGCCTCCTTAGATATAGGAAGCCCCGGGAATGAGGGCGGAAGCAGGGTGGGAACTGATCAGACCTGCCTCTGGGGCCCGTGCCCACCACCGCCCATTCCAGGCTAGCAGGCGGGGCCCAGCATGAGATCGTCTGAGCCCGGCAGGTTCCGGGATTCGGGGAGCGCCAGAATCGCCTACGGAAATACAGGTCCCTGGGCCCCCCTCAGGGGCTTCCGCAGGGGGCTGTGGTGAGGCCCAGGAACCTGGGAACCTCAGCTGGAGAACTCTAGAAGCCCCCAGGAGTTTACCATTCAAAGGTTCGACGTCCAGGTTTTGTTTCCACGGGGTAATGATCAGAGCCTGGCCCCACGGCCTCCGGCCTGACCACCTCACAGGAAAGCGTGTTCCTCCAAAGTCTGTTGCTCGGATTTGGGGATTCAGAGTCTGATGCAAACGTCCTGAATCCTCCTTCCTTCTGCATCGCGTTCTCTCTCCGGGTTCTCTCTCGGGGCCTCAGTTCCTACCTGCAAACTGGGGCTCCTGAGTGCACCACCTGGTGGTGGCGGTGGAGGTTTACATCAGGTGCATCCTTCCAACAAATACACCAGGAGCACCCATCGCCTGTGCCAGGTGCTGGGGACAGCAGGGCCGTCACTGGCCAGTCCCGAGGGCCACTATGGTATTGCTGGTCTCTTCAAGGCCAGATTCTGAGTCTGGCTTCCAGAGTGGCAGATTCAGGACCTGAGACCCGGAAGTTCCAACATGGGGTGCACCACTGGCCACCTGTGAGCCATAGGGCTGAGGCGGCAGGTTCTGCTTCTCCCAAGTCGCTGACCTTCCCGTTAATTCCAACGTGCCAGGTCAGACTCGCTCAGTCAGGACTTGTTGAATGAGAGAGTCTTAAGGACCTGCCAGGATTGGAAACCTCAGAGGCAGAGCTCCAGGTGTGTGTCTGGCTGTGGCCCAGGCCTTCAGTCCCTGGTCCTGACCCCCAGCAAGCAACAGGAAGCAGGCTGGGTGAGGGCACTTGAGCTTCTCAGTGGAGATTGCGGAGGCAGGAGCCTCAGGGGCATGACCTTGGGCAATCAACCCTCTTTCTAAGTCTGCTTCCTCAGCTTCAGGGGGGTAACAACAGTGCCTGCCTCAGAGGACCTCACGTGAGGACTCAACAGATCAAGAGCTCAACACATCCTCCAGGAGGCAGGAGAGAGCACGGCATCAGCTCCTCGGGGTGGGGCTCAAGAGGACCTGGGTGAAAATCCTACCTCTGCCCCTGACTGGCTGTGTGACTACGGGCAGGTGTCTCTACCTCTCTGATTATCTACAGAATGGGGCAGTGTGACTCAAGGGTTGCTGTGAGGATGAAAATGGTGCATCCAGAGCTGTCCTTTTTAGGAGCCACATCACCAGGGAGAAGAAGGGGGTGGGACTGTGAGTGGCAGGAGCAGGGGCGGGGCAAGCAGAGAGAGCCCTCTCCCAGGAAGCCATCCTTCATTCACGAGTCTCCCTCACCCCCTCGCACAGCTTCCTGATTGGAGAAGACGGGCTCGTGTACGAGGGCCGGGGCTGGAAGGTCAAGGGTGACCACAGCGGTCCCACCTGGAACCCCAGAGCCATCGGCATCACCTTCATGGGCAACTACATGGGTGAGTGGCTGTCCTGCCGGTCAGGACAGGCCTCCGTGGCCTAGTGGGGGCCCAGCATGGCGTGTTGTTGAGAGGCTCTGCCACCCACAAGCTCTGTGACTTTGGACAAAGGACTGCTTTTCTGAGTCTCATTTCCTCCTTTTTGGGTAACGAGAACTTTAAACCACCTGGTTCGGATGCCGATTAGTTACTCTGTGTGAAAGGTCCCAGGCTAGGCACTAAGAAGTGCTTGACAATGTAACTGTCGTGGGCAGGGCCCGAAGGCCTAGGGACCAAGGAGAGGAGGAGAATGACAGTGATCCTGACAGCAGCACCTGCTGTGCCGGCACCATCCCGAGGGCTTTCCATACACGAACTCTTTTCGTGGTCCCATAGCTCCGTGGCAGGTGCCACTGTTCTCTCCCTTCACAGATGAGGAAACTGAGGCACGGGGAAGCTGTCCCTGATGGGGAGTGGCAGACAGACTCTGGGATCTAGCGGGCAGAGCTGGGAGTGCACAAGTGGAACCACTCCCCAGACTGCCTCTGCCCTGGGAGGACACCCAGCTTAACCCTGCCTCTGCCCCCACAGAGCGGTCGCCCCCGCCCCGGGCCATCCGGGCGGCCAAGAGCCTGCTGGCCTGCGGAGTGGCTCAGGGGGCTCTGATTCCCAACTACGAGGTCAAAGGACACCGGGATGTGCAGCAGACGCTCTCGCCAGGCGACCGGCTCTACGACATCATCCAGGAGTGGCCACACTACAGGGAGTGAGGCCCTATCTCTACCCCCAGTCAGAAGCCCCCGGCCTCCCCTCCAATAGAAGTGCAACTCAGACTGTGCTCCTGTGTCCGCCACACACCTCCCCTCCCCGCCTCCCTCCCACCAAGACCTCAGCCACTCTCACCCACCTCCCAGCACTCTGTCCTCACTGGTACTCGGAACCCAGAGGCCACAGCCCTGAATCATCACCCGAGAGATCCCAACTCAGAGCAGCATCACAGCTCAGCACCCGGAGTTCACAGGTCCGCGCGCAGGGATCAGCACCAAGCTGCCCAGATGTCACTGACAGCAGCTCGGGGGTCCTCGCAGGCAGTGAGCCAAGCTGCCAGGCTCCCCTCCCCACCAGACAGCCAAAGACATCCTGTGCAGGACTCTGCTTGGACCCCGCTGGGGATGGGCTGCTCACTATCACCCCGCAGGTCCCCCAACTTTCACTGCTTTAGAGAGTGCAAGATTTTCCCTGAGCCTGAACCCCAACCTGCCTCCCAGTCAAAGACATGCCCAGAAATACACACAGGTCCCCCCAACCCTGATATATCCCCCCTCCACCCTTATCCTTCAGTCATAAGCTTAGGGATCCCAAGGGTAAATATGTTTATTTACAAAATACACAGACCCTCCCTCCCAGCATGCAATGCCTGGGAGAGTGAGAGGAGTAGGGGCCTCACACCTGAGACCCCAAGAACACCAGGAGGGGCGGGGCCTGGGCGGAGCTGGAAGGACACACCAGCCCCGCCCCCCATGCCAATCCATTGGTGGGTAGGGGTGGAGGGGCAGTGCTCCTTCTCAAGGTCATGACCGCGTGTCCAGTCTGTTCATGTATTCCTGCAAGGCCTTCAAACGGGCATCTATTTCTGCTATGTCGGTTGCCTGGTAGTCGGAGCTGTACTCTGTGAGAGCAGATGTGGGTTTGGGGGACCGTGAGGGGCCACAGGGAGCTCTGGGGCGTGTTAGGGGGAGACGTGGAGCCCCAGGCTCACCTTTAATGGGGACCCAGCCCCCAGAATTGGCCAGATGCTTCGGTCGACGGCCACGTTCCACGGGGGTGAACTTCTGCAACTGGGGGAGACATGAAACGAGTCAGGTATTCTCCCTCTACTCCAGCCCCCCAAGTCCCACCAGGAATTCTGAACCTAAGGACTCAGGAAAAAATTAAGAGCTGACACCTATTAGGCACCTATAACTTTGTATCTTCACCCAAATCCTCTGAAGGGAATGCTATTATCACCCATTTAACTGATAAAGAAACGGAGGCCCGGCTGGTGTGGCTAGGTGGTTGGCGGCTGAGCGTGGACCTGTGAACCAGGAGGTCACCACTGGACCCTGGTCAGGGCACAGGCCCGGTGTATGTGGGGGTCCCCAGTAGGGAGGGTGCAGGAGGCAGCTGATCACTGATTCGCTCTCATCACTGATGTTTCTCTCTCTCCCTCTCCCTTCTTCTCTGAAATCAATAAAAATAAGCAACTGAGGCACAGAGATGAGAACCTGTCTTGGAGTCACACAGGTGGGAGGCGATTTGTGGCCAGAGCTGTAACCAGGGTCCTCTGCCCCTATGCCACCCCCTCCTCCCTCCGATCCAGTGGCCTCAAAGCAAGGCGTCCAGAGTGCTTCAGAGGCGCCTCTGCAACCTGATCTCCACACTGGGCACGGGAGAAGGGAACGCGGGCTCTGGTGGCGTCAGGCTGCCCTACCTTCTCCGAGGCCTGAGGAAAGCCACTCACCGTGTTGGATCCACTCAAGGCGGTGGAGCTGGGCCGCTTCCCACGGTGGCGTCGAATGCTGATGAGGGAGGAATGGGGACCAATGGAGGGGGGGGTCTTTGGCATCTCCCACCTTCCCCGCTGCCTCCCTTTAAAGCTCCCTCACTCCATTTCCCAGCAACCTGTACGAGGTGGTCCCTTCCCCCAGCCCAGGTCTTACCCTCTAGAGAGGGATTCGGAGAAGTCCTCCAACTCGCTGCAGGAGCTGGCGGACGAGCAGCGGCTGCGGAAACTGTCCACTGGAGGGGGAGGGAGATGTGAGCCTCCGGCACCCCCCCTCCCGCCCAGCCCACCTGCTGGCCTGGCGGCCCCCAGCCTGGTTACCCGAGGAGCTGCGGTTTCGGGAGCGGTTAGCCGCGTCCCCCCGGCCGGTCACGGCAGCAGGAGGACGAGCCTGGCGAGCCCAGGAGATGGACGGCCCGTCCCCGCTTCCTCCGCTGCCCAGTCGGTTCCGCTGCTGCCTGGGGAATCGCAAGCAGAAGCACACGCCTGTGCGCCCGACCAATGCGGGGACGGACGTCGCTGCGCCCCTGCGGGCCACAGCCAGGGCAGGTGACCCTGAGGTCACTGGAGGCGAGGGGAGAGATGGACAGGGGACAGGTGAGGGAGGCAGAGGGACGGGGAGAGACCCGAGGAGCAGGCAAAGGGGAGAGAAGTGGGCGGTGAGGAGAAAGGATGCTAACTTCATCTTGATCTCCCGCAGCTTCTTCTCCTTAGCTTTCACAAAGGCCGTCGGGTCAAAGCGGGGCAGGCGACCACCTAGGATGGGGGGGGAGGGTGGAGAGAGGAGGCTGGGTCACAGGCTCAGGCCTCCACCACTCCAGCCCGGCCCACCTCCGCCACGGGCAGGACAGGGCTGGCACCGACCTGAGGGCGAGGGCGAGGGACCGGCAGGGCGGCCTCGACCCCGGCCCCCGCGGCCACTCTCCCGGGAGGAAGAGCGGGCGGCGCCACGGCCACGCGAGGTGGACCGCTCCCTGGACGACGAAGCCCTGTCCTCGCGGGCTGGGTGCGGCACCACCGGCGACGCCCGTCTCCTGGGGACAAGGACCCACTGTCGGCTTCCCACCGGCCATGACACTCCCACCCAGGCCTCTTTCCGGACTTCCCCGTCGGGGAACCTTCAGGTCCATCAATGCTAGACCCTCGCGTATGAATACAAGCCCCCAGAAGCTTCTCCAGGCTCTGCCCCTCTCGGAGCCCCACTACCCCTTCCGGAACCACGTGTCACTGCCCTACCGCCCCCCTTCACCTGACCCCCTTCCTGAGCTCCCACAGCTCCGTTTTCCCTCACTGATTATCTCCCATCCCCCGCCCAATAACAACCTGCAGAAATCACCCCGGTTCCCACCCTCAGGCCCGCGCCTGTCCCTAGTCCCTTCCAGCAGCCCAGCCTCCAGATGCCGCCTCAAGCCCCACCCATCTCTCCACCCCACTCACCTCTTCCAGCTACATGCAACCCAGCAGGTCTCTACCCCTCCATCCCCCCCTCCATCCCCCCCCCCACACAGCCCCTCCACCCTGCCCCTCCATCCAACCCCCGCCCCCGGGCCCGCCCCTCACCCCCTCCGGTAGGCGGCCAGTTCGCTGTTCAGCGTCTTCAGCCGGACGCGCAGGCTCCGCTCGGACGCCTTCACCTCCTCGAGCTGCAGGGAGCGGACCGGAGCGCAGAGGTCCGTTCCTGTCCGAGACCCAGGTCTGCGCCCCTCGCCGCCCGCCGCCCGGCCCCGCGGCCGCCCTCACCTCCTTGGCCAGGCGGCGGCAGTCCTGGGCGCGGCGGCCCGACCCGCGGGGCCCGAGGCCGCGCTCCTGCCGCAGCTCCAGCTCCAGGCTGCGCACCAGCCCGCGCAGCGACTCGGCCTCCTGGCGCGCCGCCCGCCCGGCCAGCGCCTCCTCCCGCGCTCGGCCCAGCTGGGCCTCCAGCTCCCGCTTCTCGGAGGCCAGGCGCGACACCCTGGGTGGAGGGGACAGAGGCGGAAGAGCTGGGGGAAGCCGAGAGGCACGGCCCTTCAGCCCCATTCCTCCTGGGGGGGCGGGGGGGAACGCACCATTTCACCTTCCCCACAAATGGGAACCCACCACCCCCAGCGGCCCCATGGAGCCATCACCTGCCCTCCTCCATTTGCCCCACATGACCCCATTCCTCCCACCGGAGGACACAGCTGTGTTCTGATTCCCAAATATATCACTGACCGGCTTTCCCCACATCCTCAACGCCTAACCCTGAGGTCGCAGCCTGCCTCCGGCCAAGGCCGGTCTCACTGCTCACTCACCAGAGGACTCTCTCTAAAACGCAAATACAATCAGGCGCTACAGCGCTCCCAGTCCTCCTCTGAGAAAAAGATGTGCACGCAGGCTACTACCTGCAGCGCTTTTTGTAAAACCAGGAGAGTGGAAATAACCAACATGTACATCAGCGGGGAACTAGCTCCATGTCTATGGCACAGCCACTGAAATGGGTCCCACACTCGCCCAAGCAGGACAGGAAGATCTCTCTGTCCTGTCAGGATGTCAGTTTAGAAACAGCACAGAAAAATGTTTAGTACGTCTTTATGTCAAAGAAAAGGGGAAATGATTAATTATAATGTTCATATTTTCAAAAACATATAAGGATGAATCAAAAACTTTAAAAAGGGAGGAACAGAGGTGGCAACAGGGATAAAAGCTGGACTCCTCCGAAGGTACCCTCCTGGTTAGTTTTGAATTGGGAACTATGAAAATATTTTACGTAAATAGATGTTAATAAAAGCAATCACTAAGATTTTTTTTTAAAGAAACTGGCTCAAACAGATCTAACTATATCAAAGTTAGTGGCTTACTGGAGAATTATGTCAAGTGACAACACACACACACATACTTTATTTTAGCAAGCAGGAAACAGTCTAAGGACAAAGAACTGCAAAGAAATCTTAAACTGCATTCAGTGCTCTTCTTATTACTAATTATATTGATGTCGTTAGGATAAAGAAAATAATTATGTTACTGTAACCAGAAACAAACCAAAGAGGTGAACACGGACATCATCTTTCTCTTTCTAAAAATGTATCTCCTTTCAGGCTCTTCCCACTAACAAGGCCTAACAGTAATGTCAACCCAGTGGCGATTAGCACCCTCATACCCAGACTGTGATCTCTAAAAGCAGTTTCCCACTCAAAGAACCCACAGCTCCGTGGGAAAATTGCTTACACCGGTTCTGAGGCTGGAAAAGCACAAGAAAGCCCAAGACATCGTGACATGCCAGAAAACAGCCTCATGCCAGACCCCAGAACCTGTGAGTGTCACCTTATGTTGGGTCCAATTAAATCAAGGACCTTGCCCAGCCAGAGTGCCTCAGCTGGTTGGGGCATCAGCCTGCGCACCAAAAGGCTGCCAGTTCCATTCCCCGTCAGGGCACATGCCTGGGTTTTGTGTTCAATCCCCAGTCGGGGGCCACACAGAAGGCAACCAATTGACGTTTCATGTTTCTCTCTATCTCTCTTCCCCCCTCTCTCCATCCCTCCCCCTTTCTTCCCTTCTCTCTAAGCATGTCCCTGTGTGAGGATTAAAAAAAAAAAAATCAAGGACCTTAACAGGAGAGTATAAAGTGGCCCTAAATATAACCAACAAGTGTCCTTACAAGAGAGAGGCGAGGTGGGTTGGACACAGAAGAGGAGAAGGCGAGGCAACGACACAGGCAGAGATTGATTGGCATGAAGTGGCTACAAGCCCAAGATGGCAGCCACCAGCTGGAAGAGGCAAGAACTGGGTTCTCCTGTAGAGCAAGGCCCAGCCAGCACCTTCATCTCGTCCCAATGACCGTGATTTCAGACTTCTGGTCTCCACGACTGTAGCGGAATACATTCCTGTCGTCTCAAACCACAAAGTTTATGGTCATTTGTCAGAAAGCCATAGGAAACCAACATAGCATCAATTTGGTTTAAATTAAGGTGACCAGACGTCCCGATTTTTAACAATTTGTCCAGAGTCCCGCAGCATTTTTAAAAAGTCCCGATTTTTGGAAAGAATGCACGACAAGCTAGGGAACAGCGGGAGAATGGGAAGGGAAGATACGGTTTTCAGCGGCCAAACGGTCAATGGTGTCCCGCTTTACCAATGTTAAAATCTGGTCACCTTAGTTTAAATTTATGCGTTCATAATGATAGTAAAAACTAGACAAAACTCATCGATCTCCATGGAGGATGTAAGGGAACCAACTAACTACTCTGACAAAAGTTAAATAAGTAAAAAAATAAAAAAAAGCAAGCATTAACTATGCCTTTCCCATAGGAAATGTACCTCAGGGAAACGAAGTAGTTGATGAGAGAATGCTTTCTTTATTGATGAATCCCAACTAACAAAAGTATTAGGGAATTAGTTCATTGCCCTTTGAAACTCCTTATGAAAAAGCCATCTAGCCACTGATTGTCAACACTGCTAAAACTATATATTAACTCAATGGTTATCACTTGGCCTGACGATCAAAATCAATTAAAGATCTGAAATATAGAGAGATGCCTAAGTTTGGGGCAAAATACTGAATTTACCCTTTGCAACTAAGACCAAGACAAGGATGCCACCTGTCTCTACTTCGCAACGTACTGCGGGTCCTCGCCAGTGCAACGAGGCAAGAAATATAAAGGAAAGAGAAGGATGGAGAGGGAATTAGCAAAACTCATTTGTGAACACTGAAAATCAAAAAGAACCTACTGACAAATAAGACATTTGACTGGTTACTGCATATAAAATCAACATATAAATATCAATTATACAAAAAGCAGTATGATTTACATTTAAAGTAAGGAAGCCATTAACAAAAGCATCTAAAGTGTGATCAAATAACATTATTGAGACATTAAATGAGACAGATAAACACAGAAAAACTTGTTTATAGGTTAGAATACACACTATAGTATTTATAAAGCTCTCTCCCTAAACAGTTCTACTGATTCAATGCAATGTCAATCAGATTTCCAACAAGTTTTTTGTGCTTGTACTAAAAAGCCTATTATTCTGAAATTTATATGGAAATGCAAATTGCCAAAAACACATGGAGCCCTGGCCAGTGCTGTTCAGTGGTTCAGTGTTGGCCCATGAACCAGAGGGTCTCAGGTGCATTTCCAGTCAAGGGCATGTACCTGGCCTACAGTCAGGGCAAGAATGGGAGGCCAACCAATCAATGTGTCTCTCCTTCCACTCGCTCTAAAAATCAATGGGGAGGAGGAGTAAATATGCTCAGGTGAAGATTAACAACAAAAATATCTTGAAAATGAAAAACAAAAGGGAAAAACTTGCTCTAACCCATATCAGACTAATTATAACGCTACAGTAATTAACACAGGAAGGTATTAAAACTAGGACACACAAACCAAAGGCCTGCAGCACACAGAACCCCACTATGTGTAAACGTGACCTGTGATAAAGGCGACACTGGCTGAGCAGTGGGGAAAGGGCACTTTTCAGTAAATGGCCCTGGGAAAGGCCCTCTACCTCACCAAAAACCAACTCCTGGTGGGCGTGAAGGTGAAAAGCAAAACACAAAGAAGTATTGATGATGACACAGGAGAATGTCTTCATGACACTGGGAGAAAAGGATTTTAAGACACGACATAAAAATTACTGATTGCAAAGAAAAATTTATAAATGAATTTACATAAAAATGAAGAACTTCTGTGTATCAAAAGACATTATTTTTAAATATATTTTATTGATTTTTTTTTACAGAGAGGAAGGGAGAGGGATAGAGAGTTAGACACATCGATGAGAGAGAAACATCGAAGAGCTGCCTCCTGCACACCCCCCACTGGGGATGTGCCCGCAACCAAGGTACATGCCCTTGACCGGAATCGAACCCGGGACCCCTCGGCCCGCAGGCCGACGCTCTATCCACCAAGCCAAACCAGTCAGGGCAAAAGACATTATTAAGACAGTGAAAAGGCCAGAGGAAGGAGGGTTTCTGAAACACAAAATTAACAAAGGGCTTATGTCCAGACTATATCAGGAACTCCTGGAAAGCAATGAGAAACAGAGGAGCAGAAGAAACAGGCATGATAGGTGAATAGGCAGCTCACACAGAGGAAACCCAAGTGGCCACTAAACAGGAAAAGGTGCTCAACCTCCTGGGTGCTAGGGAAATGCAAATGAAAACCACCAAGAGGCCCTAACAGGTTTGGTTCAGTGGCTAGAGCCTCGGCCTGTGGACTGAAGGGTCGTGGGTTCGATTCTGGTCAAGGGCATGTATCTCGGTTGCAGGCTCAATCCCCAGTAGGGTACATGCAGGAGGCAGCTGATCGATGATTCTCTCTCATCACTGATGTTTCTAACTCTCCATCCTTCTCCCTTCCTCTCTGTACAAAATCAATAAAACATATTAAAAAACAAAAACCACCAAGAGATGCAGGGCTGATGGGAACCTCATAGGAGAGGAGCCCAGCTCTCAACATCAGAACTCATCAGTCCCAGCAGCCTTGGCAGGAGACAGGTACACAGCACCAACAAGCTTTCAAAAACTTCAATCTGATTAGCTGACGCGTTTGATAACCATGTCACCAGAAACATGAAAAACAGAGCAATACATTAACTGGGAGATAAAATCAACAAAATCCAGACTGTAGGAAACTCTACAGGACGAGTACCTGGCTTCTTCCACAAATACGTCACATGAAAAAAGGGGGAGACTAATAAATTAAAAGATTTAAGAAACACATCAACAAATGCAATGTGTACTTATATTTGGACTAGTGGCCCAGTGCATGAAATTCGTGCACATTAAAAGGGGATTAATTAGAAGAAATATTTTAATATTGCTATTTGCCCTTTCTCTATAATAGAAGTGTCAGAGATTAAAGAAAATTAGTAAAACATATATGAAAATCTTCCTCCTGTCAGAGTCTGGGGTGCGCCATGGAACCCAGAGTCAAGTCTTCAACCACCCACGTGCACCTCAAAATTGCTCAAGACCCAAACCTGGACGGCCCCCCTTCATTGGGCTAGATCCAGACCCGGCCGGTCCCACCCTGTCAAGTCCTGCCAGGTGGGGGGGTGCAGCCTCAGGTCCCCTGGATGCCAGGGCAAGGGGGCATGGCCTGAGGTCCCCCATCAAGCCCTCTGGGTGGAGAGAGTGGCCTGTGATCCCCCAGCCTGGCGCCAGGGCAGGGGGCACAGCCTGAGGTCCCCTGGCCTGGTGCTAGGGTAGGGGGCATGGCCTGAAGTCCCCTGGCCCAGCACCAGGGAGGAGGGCACACCTTGAGGGCCCCCATCAAGTCCCGTTGAGTGGGGGGCATGGCCTGAGATCCTCTAGCCTGGCACCAGGGAAGAGGGTGCAGCCTGAGTTCTTCTGGCCTGATGCCAGGGTGGGGGTAGCAGCCTGAGGTCCCCTGTCAAGCCCCATGCAGGAGGTGGGTGGGCGCACAGCCTCAGGTCCCTGCTGATTGCTCCTTAAGGCTCATTATGGGAACTTAGCCTCAGCTGTGGGTGCAAATTGACCGGAGTGACGGTCAATATGCATATTCCCTCTTTATTATACAGGATGTTAATTCACACAAGCCAATTACAGAAGACGTGTGAAACAATGCTTCTGCTTTTATTTTAAATGTCCTGTACGTTAACGACACATGTTGAACTGTTTACGGAGGAATTTTTTTCTCAGGGGAGAGGGGGGAGCACAGACCAAACGAAGACGGGCACACTGTCGTGACCACTGAGGTCGGGGCACGAGTACATGCACACTGCACTGAGGCCCACTTCCGTGCGTGCTTGGGATGTCTCCTAATACAATGTTTCTCACAATCTGTGGCTCCCCAAACCCTCCAAGGAGCTTCCCGTGCAGCCCCTCCAGCAGATATCCCCTCCCCACTCCTCCCACCTTCCCATTCCCGGTGCTCCCACCAAGCTTCTCTTAGCAAATATAGCTCCCTGCCCCCGGAACTCTCCTCCTCCTCCAGCTGGAAGGACTCCGCTCATCCTTCAAACATCACCTCCCAGGGAGGCCAGGCCAGGCCTGTCCCTGCTCCCCTGGCTCTGTACATCCTCCCTGGTGTTTATCCGTCTGATCATCTGTTTCCTGTCTGGATCCTCCCC
This sequence comes from Murina feae, assembly GCA_004026665.1. Taxonomy (NCBI): domain Eukaryota; kingdom Metazoa; phylum Chordata; class Mammalia; order Chiroptera; family Vespertilionidae; genus Murina; species Murina feae. Next base: position 15,009 of record PVJC01009348.1, read on the forward strand.
CCATGCGGACAGTCACCAGCTGTCTGGCCAGTGGGAAGGAACCTGGACTCTGTGACCAGGCTGCCGACATCCAGCTCTGCTACACTTATTACAGGCCGGGTGGCCTTGGGCAGTTTCACTTCACTCTGTGAAGTGGGACAGTAACAATAAAACACCTATAAAGTTGTAGGAATCTAGGAAGAGTGCTTAGACCAGGACTGGCACTGACTAAGGGCCCAAAAAACATTAATAGGGGTGGTGATGTGTCTGACACACGTGTGAACTCGTTAAATATTGGATGAGTGAACGAATAAATCTTGGAGTCTTCCCAAACTCCCGAACTCCACCTGGGAAAGCAGCAGCCACTGAAGCTGTGGCTCAGTGCAGAGGGCGCCACCTCGTGGCCAGCCTGAGAAACGCACGCAGGCACACCCCGGGGCTGGGGGCAGCTCCGATGAACTGAAGGTGAAGCTCATCCGGCTTCCAGCACTGCACAGCCCGCTCCTCCGGGGCGGCCCACAGGGCTCGCCAGCCCCCTGAGCTCTCACACCCCGGGAGAGGCCTGGTCCTCCCTGTCGGCACTGAGGACGCAGTCCTGGGCTAGTAGCTGCCAAAGGTGCACAGTGGCGCCCTCGCCGGTTTGGCTCTTAATTATTCCGGTCAAGGGCGCATACCTTAGTTGCAGGTTTGTGGGGACATGCTTGGGAGGCAACCAATGGATGTTGTCTCTTTCACAAGAATGTTTCTCTCTGTCCCTCCCCTCCCTTCCACTCACTCTGAAAATCAAGGGAAGAAAATATGTCCTCAGGTGAGGATTACCCAAAAAAAAAAGTGTACAATGGCTGGGGAACCCAAAGGGACTTGATGCCGGCTGCCTGGATTCAAGTTCTAGCCTGGCCATGTTAATACTGCGACCTGGGGCAAGTTCTCTAACCTCTCTGGGTCTCAGTTTCGTCCTGTAAAATGGGGATGGCAGCAATGCCTCCTTTGTGAGGATCGAATCATAAAGCACTGAGCAGAGTCCCTGGCACCTGGTTAAATGCTCAAAAACATTCACTACTGGTATTACTATTATCATTATTATTGTTATTACTACTATTAGCCCCCCCCAATGTATGGGGTCTCCCCCAGGTAGAGACCGAGTCCCCAGTTCAGCTCCCCCTCAGCCCACAGCACGCAGCAGGCATTCAATACACCCAAAGCCGTTGCTCGCTTCACTCTTTCAGTCCCATTCTCATCACATTCCCACCTGAGACAAGGCCTCTGCACATGCTGTTCCCTCTGCCCAGAACGGTCTGCCCCAGCCCCTTCTCTGACCCACCAAGACCCTGTCGGGTTCTGTGACAGCCTTCCATAGCACAGGCTCCCTTTCCTGACCCCATCTCCCTTCGCTGTGATCCACTCCGGTGCTTATGCATCAACATCCATCTGCCACTGTGGTGGCCACTCACAGGAGGGACAGGAAGGGGACCGGCACAAAAGCACGGCATCGAGCACTTCCTCCCGCCCTGGCTTTGCATATGCTGTTCCCTTTGCCTGGAATACCACCCCTTACCAGGCCGGGTCAGGTCCCCTTTCTGGGATCGCCCCTTGCCCACGCTGCGTCTTCACAGATCTGTCTCCCCCGCGGGCCTGGGAGTCCCAGGAGGCAGGGCCACGACTGTCTCGTTGCCACTGTGACCCAGCACCAGGCGGCCAGGGGAGAGCTCAGAATACATGTTAGGTGGATGATGGACCGCCTTCCTCCCAGCAGTGCTGAGCCAGGGCCCCGCAGTGCGTGATGGGATGCGCCCCACCCACAGCCCCAACTGCCCGCGCCTCCCAGACTCACTGCTCCCGCAGGTGCCAGATCTCAGAATCCCGAGCGTCCCGAGGGTCCTGGCCATCCAGCCCGCGGAGGCGGCCCAGCTCCTCCTTCAGGGAGCGGATGACGCCCTGAAGGAACACGGGGTCCGGCTTGCCCTGGTACGGGAGGGGCAGCGGGTAGTGAATCCTGAGGAGGGTTAGAACCGTGGCATCTCAGAGGCCAAGAATCGCGAGGGTATCTGCCAGACCCTGAGTGCCTTGAGGTACAGAAACACACAATTCCAACAACTGCACCCTCCCAGAGGCTTATGTTCCAAAAACAGCTTCCAGCCCCTCCCCGCCCCCTTTGCACCTTATATAGCAACTGTGGAACCCCTGGGTCATGGCACTTGCAGCCATAGGAGACTCTGGATAGCCTGACCTGGGTCCCCTGGGCTAGAGAAAGGCCGGGCACCTTGATGAACTGCCCCACCAAGCGCTACTCGGAAGATTGCTAACTTCCCACTGAAAATCCAGGAGCCATTAATTACCAGGGCAGACTCTGTGCCCAGCTACCCAACTGCCATTCCCAACTCCCTCCTCCCTTGCTGCCTCCGCTATAAGACAGGCAGCCACTCATTTTCCCAGCATCCCTTTCACGTGGCCACCTAGGGCCAAATACCACAGGAAAGGTCATATGACCATTTCCGGCCAAATATTACAGGAGGTCTGCTGCGAGTCTTCTGGGAACACTTTGTTTTTAGCAAGCACAGCCCTGTCCCCCTTCCTCTTGCTTGGACACGCATGCAACCCCTGCAGGTCCGGCAGCCCCTCTGTGACCATGAAGAGATACAGACGAAATCAAAATGCCAACACGTTGCCCTGGCCGGGTTGGTTCAGTGGTTAGGGAGTCTGCCCTTGGACCGAAGGGTCACAGGTTTGATTCCCGGCCAAGGACGCGTTTCTCGATTGCAGGTTCCATCCCCAGCCCAGGTGTGGGGTGAGTGCAGGAGGCAACCCATTGATGTGATTCTCTCACATTAATGTTTCTCTCTCTCCCCCTCCTCCCTCCCTCCCACTCACTCTAAAAATATCAATGGGAAAACTATCCTCAGGTGAGGATTTTTAAAAAATGCCAACGCTTTAAGGATGACACAAGAAAACAAATAAAAAACCATAAGGAGCCCAAGTCCCTGATGAAAATGTTGATTTCGACCACCTGCCCAGCCATCTTGTTGAGTGATGACTATTGTTTGTGTAAGGCACTGGTGCTTGTAGCCAACACAACACTAACTGACACAAACCTCAGCAATGGAGACTCCAAAAGCAAGCTCAAAGCCGCACCCCGACCTCCTCCGGGCACCAGGGTTCCTGAGGTCTAACCACCCCCTCTCCCACCTGCCCACCTAGGGCCAGCCTGGGCCTAAAGCCAGTCCTTCGTCCCACCTGTCAAACTCCACGGAGTAAATGAGAATCAGGTAGCGCTTGGAGTTGAGCTGGGCCGACCTCGAGGCGGAGGGGCCTGGGCGGCCCCCCATCTTGCGGGTCCGCAGGGACTCCAGGTCCGTGTAGGTCAACAGGTCAAGGGTGACTGATTCGCTGCTCTGTTGGGAGAAGGTGGGAGGAGCTACCACAAGATCAACATGGCCATACTCAGAGCTCCCAACCCGCTCCCTGACCCGTTCTGCAGGCTATTTGGGCTTTCCTACGAACAAGATGGCCCTGTCCAAGGTGCTGGCACAGGACATTGTCAGAGGGAGAAACAAAAGAACTAAATGTTCAATCATGGGGGACAGCTTGGGGCTGTGGCTGTCCACATACTGCCCGTCAACCCCTGGGGATCCCCGAGACCCTTCCAGGGAGTCCAAGGGGTCAAAACAATTTGCATTATAATATGAAGATCGCTTTGCCCGTGTGCTGTGTTACACTAATGGTGCAAAAGTAATGGTGGGTAAATATGCTGGCGCCCATGAGCAGAAATTCAGCCTGTGGCGTCAAATGTTCTCGTAGCCACTGTACATGCCATCCCGTCTCAGTGGGGGACCAGGAAGGCGAAATTAGCGGATGGACAGACGGACAGATGGACGGGCAGATAAAACACAGGAAATGAAACCTGGGAATATTCTTGATGACGCTGTAAAACGTATTAATTTTATTGCATCTCAGCCCTTCCATGCACAGCGTCGTACTGCTCTGTGTGACAAAACGGGCAGCACATCTGCTGCACACGGTGTGACAGCCATCACAGGAAAGCACTGGGCCGTCGGGTGTTGAGCTAAGTTGGCCACTTCTTCACAAAACGCTATTTTTACTTGGAAGAACCACTGACAGACAAAACCGGGGTTATTCAGCCTTGGGTGTCTGGCAGGCACTTTCTCAAAAATGAACAGAGTGAGGCTGTCACGTCCAAAAAAACAGCTGACAGTACTCGCTGCCAATGATAAAATCCAAATGTCAGGGCGAAAACGGGAATTTGGGAAACCTTGTATGTGCACAGCCGTGGGATGTTGACAGACTCTCCGGGTGGGATCAGTGAGGATCTTAACAAATGCGACTTCCTGGTGTGGTGCAATGCCATGTGACAACACCCGGAAGGGCTGCACAACTCAGTGAACCAGTGTGTCCAAATGACCAGTAAGCGATGTTACAAAATGGACAACAGGTCCAGGCAAAATGCAAAATGCACCAGGAGATTGTAGTGTAACCGAATACAAAAGTTCACTGCTATGGTTTCAGATGCCACAATGCAACCAGCCTTTAAGAAACCACCACCTGCCGGGGAGGGTGTGTGGGTGGGAGGAGGTCATATACGCATAACCCATGGACACAGACAATGGGGTGGTGAAGGCCTGGGGTAGGGGGCAGGGGCGGGCAAGAAGAGGTCGATGGGGGGAAAAAGGGGACATAAGAAGAAAAAGTACCACCTGTCTTGCCCTAACCGGTTTGGCTCGGTGGATAGAGCGTCAGCCTGGGGACTCAAGGGTCCCAGGTTCGATTCTGGTCAAGGGCATGTACCTTGGTTGCGGGCACATCCCCAGTGGGGGGTGTGCAGGAGGCAGCTGATTGATGTTTCTCTCTCATCGATGTTTCTAACTCTCTATCCCTCTCCCTTCCTCTCTGTAAAAAAATCAATAGAAGTTTTTTAAAAAGTACAACCTGTCCAGTGTTAATGTGTTAGCTAAGAAAGATATGCACAATTTTCTAAAAAAAAAAAAAAAAAAAACTATGAAAGGACTCCCTTTCGAACCACACATCCACGTGAGGCAGATTTTTCTCCACATACTGAACACAGGGGCGAACGCAGCAGCTTCCTGCTACCAGTTTTAAAGTGACACCTAAATAGCATTCCCTTGTCTCTCTAAGTTTCAACCAGCGCTTTTTTTCTAGTACTACTTGACATTATATAGTTTTAAGATATATTTTTATTGATTTCAAAGAGGAAGGAAGAGGGAGAGATAGAAACATCGATGAGAGAAAATCATGGATCGGCTGCCTCCTGCACGCCCCCTACTGGAGATAGAGCCTGAAACCCAGGCATGTGCCCTTGACTGGAATCGAACCTGGGACCCTTCAGTCTGCAGGCCAATGAGCCACACCAGCTGGAGCCTATATATATTTTTAGTTGTCCGTCTCTCCCACTAGAATGGCAGCTTCATGAAGACAGGGACTTTGTCTCTCTGTTCACTGTTGTATCCCCATGACAACAGCAGTTCAATGAAATGAATGATTAGCTATATTCACTAATGTAACTAAATTTTTAAGAAATATTGTTGAATCTTACAAAAGCAAGTTACAGAACACCTTGGGAAACATGTCAACTAGCCCTAGCCAGGCTGGCTCAGTGGATAGAGCGTTGGCCTGAGGACCATGGAGTCCCAGGTTCAATTTCCATCAAGGGCACGTACCTCAGTTGCCGGCTCCTCCCTGGCCTGGGCCCTGCCCGGGGCTCATGCAGGAGGCAACCAATCGATGTGTTTCTCTCACATCGATGTTTCTCTGTCTTTCCCTCTCTCTCCCACCCTCTGTAAAAATCAATGGAAAAATATCCTTGGACGAGGATTAACTATATACAGGGCAAAAGTATCAACTATATACAGGACAAAAGTACTAGTAGATTTACAGTTGTTCGTATGAAAAATAATACAATAATTAATGGATAATACAAAAATAAACTGTGTTTTGCTTACTCACAACTGTAAACCTACTTTTGCCCCAGTCTGTATAATCATAGGTATGTAAATTCACATACAGAGATTCACAAATGAATAGAGAAATGAAGAAATGACCGGATTTTCGCCAAAATATTACCAGGAGCGTTAGGAGTGACTTCTTTCTTTCTTCTTTACATTTCTCTGTGACCTGAATATTCCCCTTGAGAATGATTCTCATTAGAATCAAAATAATCCATTTTCATGTGGGAAAGAAGAAGAGAAAGCAATAGCCCTGCCCCATCAATGGAAGAGAAGAAAGAGGGTCTTGCAGACATCAGACGGGCTTCCACCCCCAGGAATCCAGGGGACAGAGACCCACCCGGCCCCCGACCTGGTCCCTACCTGGGTAAGGGCCGACTCCAGCATGTTACAGAAGATGCTGAACTGTTTGAAGTTCCCTGTCTTGTGAGTCAAATCTTCGATGACTGGGTGGGGAGAAAAGTCCTTCCTGAGGTCTGACACTTGCCCCATCCAGGGGCAATGCATCCAAGCGTTCTGACTTGCCCTGCCTCCAGTGCCTCCGGCCTGAGGGATGAGCCCCACACCCCCGCCCCATCTTAGAGCTTGTGATCAGGTACAAGGGGCAGGTGGGCAGGACCCCCGTTGGCCTCATCTTCTAGAAGCCGATCCCGGGGAAGAACAGGCGCACCCACCCCCAGCAGGCACACTCACAGCTGGCATCGAACTCGCCCCGCCACTGGTCAGCCGTCATCCGGTCCTCCACCTCCAGCTCCAGCACCTGCCCCGACACCACCACCCGCACGGCATGCTCCACACCCCGGAAGACGTAGTCCACCTGCAGGCCGGCCGGCTGGTCCATGGCCAGGGTCCCTGGAGAAGGGAATGAGACAGAGACCCAGAGCGGCTGAGAGCCCAGGCTCAGGAGCTGGGAGGTCAGCATTCGTTTCCTGGTTCTGCCATTTACCAGCTGTGGCACCGTAGGAAGGAGACTTTGCCTCCATTTCCTCATCTGAAAAATGGGTATAAAACGGCACCAACCTCATAGAGTTGGCGTGAGGATTTAACTGGACAATACACATAAAAGCACTTAGACTGTGCCCTGCACATTACTATGCCCAAAACACGCTGGCTGATAGAATATATGATTTCCACCAGAATCATGATCAATACTATTGATTATTTATTAATCCTTATGCTCATTATATATTGTTTTAGTATTCACTCATTCATTCAGCAAACAATTGCAGAGAAAAATCCAGCTGGAAAGGGGACAGAGAGTACTGAGGTCGGGTGGGGCAGAGGTTTCTAACAGGGGTAAGGGCAGGCCTCCGTGAGAAGCCAATATTTGAGCAGGGACCTGACGCAGGGCAGGGAGCGGCCATGTGACCCCCCCAGGGAAGGGGGTCCACGTGGAGAGAACAGGCGGTGCTACATATTATCAAGGAAACACTAAGTCGTTCGCACTGAATTAAAGCTGGGTTTTATTAGTTAGTCTGCTGTGAGCATAAGCACCTTCTCTCAGCCGCAGAGCTGCCACTCACCGGCTGCTCCCCGCGGAGCTGGAAGAGAGAGCTCAGCCCAGGCTCAGCCCTGAACCCGGGCCCTAGGGGCGGGCTCACCTCCAGGCTGAGCTACATGAGCAAGTTACTTAACCTCCAGTGGAGCCAGATTCCTTATCCTTAAAGCAGGTGCCACCCTGGGTGCTGGGGATCTCGGGATCAGATGATGGCCCTGCCATCAGGGAGGGTGGCAACAGTCAGAGGTAAAAAAAAAAAAAGGTCAGGCAGTGGGGAAAGGGAATGCTGGGGGTGGGGATGCTCTTCTGGCTCAGGTGGCCAGGGAAGGCCCCTCTGAGCAGGGCCTGGAGGGAGGGAGGGGACAGGTGAATACCTGGGGAAGAGTGCCCAGGCCGAGGGAACAGCCAAGTAAAGGCCCCAAGTAGTTCCTAGTTTGTTCTAAGAACAGCAACCTGAAGGAGGGAGAGGGTAAGTGATGAGGGCCGGGGCGAAGGCGCCAGATGATGGTCGCCCAGGACAACGAGGCGGGATAACAGCGGCCATCTCCTTAGACTGGCGAAGGATGTAATCAATGAACCGTGTAAAATCCTTGGAGAAACTGAGCCATGCCTGACACAATGCAAACACGCAATGCAAACTGGCATCGGCATCGTCGTCATTATTGCTTTGCTGTTTCTGAGCTTGAAAGGGACTATCGCAGTGTTCCTAATGCTGGGACCCTTTAATACAGTTCCTCATGTTGTGGTGACCCCCAACCGTAAAATTATTTTCATTGCTATCTCATAACTGTCATGTTGCTACTGTTATGAATCGTCATGTAAATACCTGATATGCAGGATGTGTTTAGGCGACCCCTGTGAAAGGGTCGTTCGACCCCCAAAGAGGTCGCAACCCACAGGTCCAGAATAGAGACAAGGCAAGTGCATTCCCACCCCAGAGTACAGACGGGGAAACTGAGGCTCAGCGAGAAAAAGGGCCCTGTCCAGAGTCCCAAAGCTGCTCCAAAGACAGAGCCACCCAGGGCTGTCCTCAGCACCCCTCATGCAGGCCCCTCCTGACGGGCCTCCTCTCCCCATCACCTCCTTTAGTCCTCACGCTTTCCCCAGCAGAGCCTTCCCAAAGCCTGACAGCGGGAGATGTCATGTTGTGAGGGAGTACGAGATGAGCCCTGCAAGTCTAGGTCAGCGATTGTTAACGTTTTACAGTCCTGGACTCTAATGCGATCGCTGAACTCCGCCCCCTCGCCCCCCACCCCATAAATGAACAGCCCATAACTTTTACAGTTAATTTCTGGGGCTCCCAGAGCGTTGCTCCTAAGCTCTCATCTACAGATCCCCTTCCTCAGAGGCCCAACGACAACTGTCTCAGCCCCAAATGTCCGGACGGCGCCTGTCCCTAGACTCAAGCTCTTGACTTTGTTGGCAGAGGGGTCTCTGGTCTTGGAGGGGCTCCTAAAATCTGGAGACCTCATTCTCTGGAAAATTCACTCTTGCAATTGTGCATTCATCCTCTGGGCAGTTCAGAGGTCCCTACAACTAACTACCCATTTCAACGTATCACTCATCCTCTGGTCCCCAAAGTGGGTGCCATGCAGTGCTGGACCTGTCCCCCCTCCCTCCTAGCCCCCCTGCCCTAGACCCTGCCCGCCCTGAACATACCCCACCCCATTCTGGGAGTCCCTGGGCCCAGAGCCCCTCCTTCCCCTCCCCCCTAGCCCCCAGGCTGACCCTATGCTTCTACCTGCACCCTCCATCCGCGCTCTGTGACGAGTGGCCCATCCTGGTGGCTGGTTTTGTTCCAGTCCCAAGTCTCTCCTAGCTCCTCTTCCCCTCTCAGCTTCTAGACCCCGCATCCCAGCCAAGCCTTCAAGGGTTCACTCTCGCCAAGCCTCAATGTCAACACTTGAATGCTGTGCTCAGTGTGGGCACCCCGGAGCCCCACTCTGGCCCACACACAGCAATCAGACAAGAAGAAATAAAAGGCATCCAAATGGGAAAGGAAGAAGTCAAACTGTCATCATTTGCAGATGACATGATACTATATACAGAGAACCCTACAGATTCCACCAAAACACTACAAAACTGACAAATGAATCCAGTAGAGTAGCAGGATACAAAAGCAATATCCAGAAATCAGTGAATTTTTATACACCAGTAACGAACTATCAGAAAAGAAAAATAAGAAAATAATCCCATTTACAACTGCATCAAGAAATAAAATAAAACACCTAGGAATAAACATAACCAAAGGTACAAAAGATCTGTACTCAGAAAATAGTAAGACACTGAAGAAAGAAATTAAAGATACAAATAAGTAGAAACAGACACCATGTTTATGGGTAGAAAGAACATCATTAAAATGAACATTCTACCTGCAGGGATCTATCAGTTCAACACAATTCCTATCAGGACACCAATGGCATAGTTCACAGAACCAGAACAAATATTCCAAAAATTTATAGGGAACACAAAAGATCCAGAAGAGCCACAGCAATCTTGGGAAAGAAGAACAAAGTTGGAGGACTCACACTACCTGATGGTCAACTATAAGGCCACAGTAATCAAAACAACATGGCACTGGCATAAAAACAGACATACAGCCCTGGCCAGTTTGGCTCAGTGGGTAAGAGCATCGACCTGCAGACTGAAGGGTCCCGGGTTCCTTCCAGTCCAGGGCACATACTCAGGCTGTGAGCTCAATCCTCAGCAGGAGGCAGCCGATCAATGATTCTCTCACATCATTGATGTTTCTCTCTCTCCCCCTCTCCCTTCCTCTCTGCAATCAATTTAAAAAAAAAAAAAAAGCAGACATAGAGATCAATGGGACAGAATAGAGAGCCCAGAAATCAACCCATGCCTTTATGGTCAATTAACACTGGACAAAGGAGGCAAGAATATACAATGGGGGAAAGGTAGTCTATTCAATAAATGGTGTTTGGAAAATTGGACAGAGATGTGCAATAGAAGTTAAACTAGACACCTTCTTACACCATATAGAAGAATAAACTCAAAGTGGACTAAAGACTTAAATGTGATATCTAAAGCCATAAAACTCCTAGAAGAAAACACAGATAGTAAAATCTCAGACATTTTTCATAGCAATATTTCCTTCTGATATATCTCCTAGGGCAAGGGAAACAAAAGAAAAAACTCAACACCAAAAACAAACAAACAATCCAATTAAAAAATGGACAAAGGACCTGAACAGACACTTCTCCAAAGAGGACATACAGATGGCCAATAGACAAATGAAAAGATGCTCAAGTCACTAATCCTCAGATATGCAAATGAGAACCACACTGAGCTATCACCTCCCACCCGTCAGAATAGCTACCATTAAATCAACAGACAAGTGCTGGTGAGGATGTGGAGGAAAAGGAACCCTCCTATTTGGTGGGAATGCAGACTGGGGCAGCCACTGTAGAAAGCAGTGTGGACTTCCCTCAGAAAATTAAAACTGGAACTGCCTTATGACCCAGCAATTCTACTTCTGGGACTATATCCAAAGAAACCCAAAACAGTGATTCAAAAGAATATATGCACCTTGATTCAATTTATTCCTAGGTATTTCATGTTATTCATTGCAGTGACATTTATTATAGCCAAGATTTGGATGCAGCCTAAGTCTCCAAAAACAGATGGAGCCCAGCCTGCATGGCTCAGAGATTGAGCATCGACCTATGAACCAGGAAGTCGCACTTCGATTCCGGTCAGAGTACCTGCCCCGGTGCCCAGTGTGGGGCGTGTGGGAGGCAACCAATCGGTGGTTCTCTCTCATCATTGGTGATTCTTTATCTCTCTCTCTCTCCCTTCCTCTCTGAAATCCATAAAAATATGTATTTTTTAATAATAGGCCGGTGGTGCTCAGTGGTTGAACATCGACCTATGAACCAGGACCTCATGGTTCAATTCTTGGTCAGGGCATAGGCCTGGGTTGCAGACTTGATTCCAGTGTGGGGCATGCAGGGGGCAATCCATCAATGATTCTCTCTCATCATTGATGTCTCTATCTCTCTCCCTCTCCCTTTCTGAAATAAAAATTTAAAAAAGTTTTTTAAATAAATGATTAAAAAAAAAAAGCTATGGTACATTTACCCAATGGAATACTACTCAGCCATAAAAGAAAGAAATCCTACTCTATGACTGCATGGATGGACCTGGAGAGCATTATGCTAAGTGAAATAAATCAGTCAGAGATAGACAAGCACCATATAATTTCACTTATATGTGGGATAACGAACAAAATAAACAAAACAGAAACAGACTCATATAGATACAGAGAACAAACTGACAGCTATCAGAGGGGAGGGGTACAGGGGCTGGGTGACAAAGGTGAAGAAAAGAAAAACCTCACAGACAAGTATGGTGATCACCAGAGGGAAAGGGGGGTGGGAGAGGTAGAAGAGGGTAAAAGGGGTATAAATGGGGATGGAGACTTGACTTTGGGTGGTGAATATACAATATGCAGATGATGTATTATGGAACTGTACGTCTGAAACCTATATCATTTTATTAACCAACTAGAGGCCTGGTGAACAAAATTTATGCACGTGGGGGGGTGGTCCCTCAGCCCAGCCTGCACCCTCTCCAATCCGTGACTTCTCAGGAGATGTCCAACTGCAGGTTTAGGCCCGATCCCTGTACCAGCAATCGGACATCCCTCTTGCAATCTAGGACTGCTGGCTCCTAACTGTTCACCTGCCTGCTGATCGCCCCTAACCCCTCTGCCTGCCTGCCTGACCGCCCCAACCACCCTCTCCTGCCAGCCTGATTGCCCCTAACTGCCTCTGCCTTGGCCCCTACCTGTCTCTGCCTTGGCCCCCCGCCACCATGGCTTTGTCCGAAAGGAGGACCAGATGACCAGAAGATGTCCAGGCAACCTGGTCTAATTAGCATATTACCCTTTTATTAGTGTAGATACTGCCTCAATAAATTCAATTTTAAAAAGGGAATAAATAAATAACAACTAGCCCTAACTGGTTTGGCTCAGTGGATAGAGCATCGGCCTGTGGACTGAAGGGTCGCAGGTTCAATTCTGGTCAAGGGCAGGTACCTTGGTTGTGGGCACGTCAGCAATGTGGGGTGTGCAGGAGGCAGCTAATCAATATTTCTAACTTTCTATCCCTCTCCCTTCCTCTCTCTGTAAAAAAAATCAATAAAATATGTTTTTTTTTTAAATAACAAAAAAACAAAAAAAGAATTTTAGTGGATATAAAAAAAAAATACTAACATATGTCAGGTGGTGATGTTATAAAGAAAACTCAAACCAAGTGGTGAAGGGCCAGGGAGTGACAGAAGCTGTTTTAACGTGGCTGGTCAGCAAGGGCCTGTCGAGCTGACATTTGAAAAGAGACCTGAAGAAGGGGAGGGAGAAGCCATCTAGCTAGACATCTGGCTAGAACACGCTCCAGAGGGGGCAGCAAGCACATTCTCCAGGTGGGAGTGTAGTTGCCATGTTTGTGGGACCATGAGAGGAGGCCAGGGTGGCTGAGGCAGGGCCAGCAAGAGGGAGTGGGAGGAGTTGAGGGCAGGGAGGAAGGGAGCTGGATCCGGTGGTGCCTTGTGGGCTTGGCAAGGACTTCTGCGAGAGGTGGCAGACTCCGGAGGATCTGAACAGGGGAGCAACATGAACCGGCTTGTTTTAACCAGCCTCCCCTGAACGTGGGGTCGAGGGCAGAGGCTGGGACCCCAGTGAGTTCACTGCAACAGACCAAGTAGGAACAGGTGAGGGCTTAGGCCAGAGCGGCAGCGAGGGAGGGAGTGAGAGGTGGCTGGGCTCTGGGTGTGTTTGGAAAGCAGAGCAGATGAGATCTGCTGACTGACAAAGCACATGTGGGCGCTTTGGGGAAAAGGCGGAGCGACGGGAAACTTCCAGGTTCTTGTCCCGAGTTCCTGGAAAAATGGAAATGCCATAGACTGGGTTTGGAGGTTGGAGGGGGGAAACCATGAGGTTTGGTTTGGGACAAGTCTTTCAGGTCTGCTTGTCAACTGGACTTGCAAGTAGAAAAGAGTCGGCCACTGGATATCTGGATTTCACCGGACAAGCCAGACTGGGAATCCTATATAATAAAAGTCTAATATGCAAATAGACCGCACAGGGGAACCACCTGTGGGACAACAGGTCACTATGATGTGCACTCACCTCCAGGGGGCAGACGCTCAATGCAGGAGCTGTCCTCAGCTCCCAGGCCAACCAAGGTGGGGGTGGAGGGGGGAAGCACCCCATCACTCCTTGGGTTGCCCCACAGATCAGCCCTGATCACCAGCCCTATCCATGGATAGGAACCCTACCCATGCACACATTTTGTGCGCCAGGCCCCTAGTAGCACCATAAAGACTGTCTGCAGCCCCGAAACTGCGTGAGGCCAGGTACAGTCAGAGCAGAGGTCCTTCTATACCCAGGACGGAGCTGGAGCACAACGGGGTAAATCACTCCTCGGAGCCACCCTACACCCTACACCCTAAGGTTCAAGGGCAGGGCCAGTGGCAAAGCCAGGATTCCAACTCAAGCAACCCAAGGCCACAGCCTTCACCTCCATAGGGTTGTCAGAAAGTTTAAGGAGTTAATGCACACGACACACTCGATAGGTCCCTTGCACAAGCTCAGTCGTCAGGAGAGGCTATGCCTCCCCCTCATTAAAGCGCACCCTGGTCTCGGGGGGGGGGGGGGGGGGGCCGCTCCCCTCAATATTGCTTCTGCATTCGCCCTCCACCCCAATCAAAGCCTGCACCTCCTCGGAGGGGCGGAGCTGTGCTATTCTAACCCTCTGCCGAGAAACCGCCCAGGTCACAGCGATTCTCAACCTGTGGGTCGCGCCCCCTTAGGCTGTCGAATGACCCTTTCACAGGGGTCGCCTAGGACCACCCTGCATATCAGATATTTCCATTACGATTCATCACAGTCGCAACGAAAATAACTTTATGGTTGGGTCACAACGTGAGGAACTGTATTTAAAGGGCCAGAAGGTTGAGAACCACTGGACCCGGGTTGATCGCAAGGCTGTATGACAAGGGCATTTCCATAGTTTACCATCTGCTGTCTCCCGCTTTACACACTTTCCCCATTAAAGAGCCTCCTGCCAAACACAAAACATCCGCCGACTCACATCGGCCCTCCGCCTGCCTCAGCGCCCTCATGAGAGCGCCCGCCCGGGTTAAAGGGCACCCCCTCCCGATCCCCACACAGCGGGGTCGGCGGCCTGCCGCAGCCCACTCTCCCCGAGGGCACCCCCTCCCCCCCGGGGGCGCCAACCCGGCCCGCGCACCCGCCGCTCCCGGCGCCTCTCACCTTCTCCACCGCCTCCCCTCGGCGCGAGCGGTTCAACCGCCGAAGCTCCAGCCCCGCCCCAGGATCAGGCTTTCTCACTTATGATTGGCTCTGGCTTCCTCACAGCCAAGTCCCCATTCGTCAAAGCAGACGCCCGTCACTCTGTCCCGCCCCAGAGAGGAACCCGCCCCCCAACGCTTGCAATTGGCCAACTCGGAAGAGAGGCTCCAAATGGGTGGGGTTGCTGGCCTCCTTTCCGATCTCCACTGGCTAATCCTTACTGCCGGTCATACAAAGGGGTTTTGTTACATTTGAGAGGGAAATCCCGGAAGTAGTCCCTTGACCCCGCCCATCACCCCCTGCGAGAGAGCAGGCCGCGCCCACTGGGATAAAAGGCTCGGGGGGAAGCCGAGGACCCGGGGGGAAGCCGAGGACCCGGGTGGCGGGGGCGGCGGCCGCGCATGCGCAAGGGGAGGTCGTGGCGGTGGTCTGAAAGCTTTGGAAGGGCTTTTAGCATAAAAAAGACTGGTTGAGGTTTGTCGTCGCTCACTGCGCCCCCAGCCTGCACCGAGTACTCAGTGGTCCTTGGCTTATTTAAAATTAGCAACCCTGCAGTGTAGGCGCTATCGCAATCCCCATTTTGCCACCATTGCGGTAGAAACAGGCTCAAAGGGGTGCAGCCGCGGGGCTGGGGACCACACGGCTGCAGGACACCTGTTTTCAGCCAGTGAGGCATCCACGGGCGGATACAGCTTACAGAATGCGGTGAAGGAGCAGGGGCGGGGGTTCTCCTTTAAGGAATACAGAAATCACAGACAAAGCATGTGTGTGAACATGCAAATTTACTTCGAACATGAAATAATAACAAATTGCACATTTAAAAGAGCTGTCCTGGCTGATGTGGCTCAGGTGGTTGCAGCGCGATCCGGTACACGGAAAGGTGGCCCCGGTCGGAACGTAGGGGAGGCAACGATTGGTGTTTCTATCTTACATGTCTCCCCCCCCCCCTTCCCCTTCCTCTCTCTAGAATCCTTTTTTTTTTTTTTAAGCTGACAAATACCGCAAACATTGCTAAATCCCAAAAGATGATCGTGTAATGTTTTTATTAACTTACTGCCTGACACACCTCTGTGAGATGTTTCCTACTGTTTTAGCTTCATATACTTATTTCGCAATATCCCTATCTCCAGAGAGAAAAGTACGTTTCCCTCCTCTAGCATATTTGATAGAACTTTTTTTAGTCATTCGATTTTTATTTTTTATTTTTTTTTGGAAAAATATATTTTTCATTTCAGAGAGGAAGGGAGAGGGCGAGAGAGATAGAAACATCAATGAGAGAGAATTATTGATTGGTTGCCTCCTGCATGCTCCCCCACTAGGGATTGATTGAGCCCCCAACCTGGGCATATGCCCTTGACCAGAATCGAACCCAGGACCCTTCAGTCCCCAGCCCGATGCTCTATCCACGGAGCCGAACCGGGTAGGGCAGAAATTTTTTTCCAGTTTCAGCTTCACAAGTCCGAATTGGTGATGTCGTCTAAATTTGCAGGAAATTCGTGAAGACTTTCATGGAGTTGAACTCATTTGTTAGCTGGAAATTCTGGGAAATGTTTCCACAGACTGGCTTCTGGCTCATTCTTTTTTTTGTTTTGTTTTGGTTTGGTTTTTTAATCCTCACCCGAGGATAGTTTTCCATTGATTTTTAGAGAGTGGAAGAGAGAGGGAAAGACAGAGAGAAATATGAATGCGAGAGAAATATCGACCAGGGCTAGGGCCGGGGAGGAGCCTGCAACTGAGGTACGTGCCCTTGACAGGAATCGAACCCAGGACCCTTCGGTCCCCAGGCTGAAGCTCTACCCACTGAGTCAAACCGGCTAGAGCTTGGGTCATTCCTTTTAATTATTCACTTAACTGCCTTGTGCAGGTGCTTCTGGAGTGAGACGCTTAAGGGACAAGTCATGCCACAATAGACTGTGGCCTTGCATCTAGTGAGCTAGCACCCTGGACGTCAGGACCATTCCTACACCATGAAACTCGGTAGGTCGTTTAAGTCTACCTGTAAGTGTCTCTGAACCCCACCAAATAACCCACGAAACTCTGTATCCTCAAACCCCATCCCCCCAGCGAGGTCCCGTAAATGCCTGAGGACGCCCTCGCCACCATGGTAAAGAGAAGTGCAACGGGGGAACTGGAAAAAGACAGTGGCAGCAACCAGTTGCATTTTATCCTCCTTTGAACGAGACCATAAGAACACATCGGTAGGGCCTTGGAAAGGCCTGTGCCAGCAGTTCCCAACCTGTGGGTCGCGACCCCTTTGGCGGCCGAACCACCCTTTCACAGGGGTCGGCCTAAGTCCATCCTGCATGTCAGATATTTACATGACGATTCATCACAGTAGCAGCATGACAGTTATGAAGTAGCAACGAAAATGATTTTATGGTTGGGTCACCACATGAGGAGCTGTATTTAAAGGGCCAGAAGGTTGAGAACCACTGGTCTCTGCCAGTCATGGGCCCTGAAGCTTACGTGAGCTTTACTATAAACCCACCCTGAACCAGTCGTTAGGCATTTGCTGAGTGACCAGTGAGTGCCAGAGACCAGTACCAGAAATCCTACCCCGAGGCAAAATAGCCAGTCGTGCCATTTCCACCAACTGGTTGTGGGACCCCTTCCCTCCCTGGGTATGAGTTGTCCTGCCTGTGAATTGAGTGTTGCTGACAGACTACCGTTTAGGGTTGTGATGAGACATAGCTATAAAAGTCACAAAATAGTCCAGTTAAAAACTTGAGCTTCGGCCCTGGTCTATGTGGCTCAGTTGGTTGAGCACTGTCCCCTACACCAAGAAGGGGCTGGTTCGATTCCGGGGCAGGGCACATGCCTGGGTTTCAGGCTTGAGCCCCAGTAGGGTGTGCAGGCGGTCACTCGGTGTCTTTCTCTCCCTTTCCCTCTCTCTCTAAAATAAATAAATAAATAAATAAAAACACATTAAAACACACACACACACACACACACAGACATATCTCTATCAAAAGAAGAACTTGAACTTTGCAGCCAGAGAGACCTGGAATAGAACCCAACGCTTCCTGTTCCCCGCTGGAGGCACTCCCACCAGTCGTGCGCCTTCCGCGGGCGTCACTGTCCTCTGTCTATAAATGGAGTTCAATTCATTCATTCATTCATTCATTCATCAAACATTACTGAGCCCCTGCCAAGTTCCAGCAACTTTCCAGGGTGCTGGGTGTATCAAATGAGCAAATAGAAAAAGCTCGTGACCTGGTGGAAGGGAGATAAGCCATAAAATATAAATAAATAAATAAATAAATAAATAAATAAATAAATAAATAAAATGTCCGATGGAGGTAAGTGTTGGGGAGAAAATAAAGCTGATAAAGGAGACGGTGTGGTCAGTGAAGGTATCTCAGAGAAGCTGATGTAGAGCAGAGACCTGTAGTCAGTGAAGAAGGAGCCAGCCTCCTGGGTACAGGGGTAGAGCATTCCAGAAAAAGGAAACAATGCAAAGACTCTGAGGTGGGAACATGCTGATGCATTTAAAGAACAGTGAGGCCCTGGCTGGTTTGGCTCAGTGGATAGAGCGTCAGCCTGCGGACTGAAGGGTCTCGAGTTTGATTCCAGTCAAGGGCATGTACCTGGGTTGCGGGGAACATCCCCAGTGGGAGGTGTGCAGGAGGCAGCAGATCAATGTTTCTAACTCTCTATCCCTCTCCCTTCCTCTCTGTAAAAAATCAATAAAATGTATTTTAAAAAAAGAACAGTGAGGCCCTAGCTGGTTTGGCTCAGTGGATAAAGCGTCAGCCTGTAGACTGAAGGGTCGTCCCAGGTCCCATTCTGGTCAAGGGCACATG
This sequence comes from Murina feae, assembly GCA_004026665.1. Classification (NCBI taxonomy): domain Eukaryota; kingdom Metazoa; phylum Chordata; class Mammalia; order Chiroptera; family Vespertilionidae; genus Murina; species Murina feae. Next base: position 33,591 of record PVJC01009348.1, read on the forward strand.
CCCCAGTTTGGGGCTTGATCCCCAGTAGGAGGTGTGCAAGAGGCAGCCAATCAACGATTCTCTCTCATCATTGATGTTTCTATCTCTCTCTCCTTCTCTTTTCCTCTCTGAAATCAATAAAAATATATTTTTTTAAAGTGAGGCGACCAATCTGGGTGAATGGAAGCGTGGTAGAAGCTGTCTGTGAGGCCGTCAGAAGCCAAGTCGTGTAGGCCATTGTGAATGAGATCAAGGGTTTCGCTCTCAAGGAGATGGGACACACTGAAGGTGGAGGGCAGCAGGAACACAACTTTACTCATGCCTTAAGTGGTCCTGCTGGTGGTTGTATCAAAAATAGGCTGTTAAAATAATTGAAATGAGGTAACATTTTGGCAATTCCTCAAAAAGTTAAACATAGAATTTCCACATGACCCAGTGATTCCACTCCTGCGTATACACCCAGGAGAATTGAAAACTGATGTTTAAACAAATATTTGTACATAAATAATCATAGCAGCACCAGAATTGCCAAAAAGTAGCAACAACCCAAATGTCTATTAATGGATGAATGGGTAAACAAAATGTGGTATAGCCATACAGTGGAATATTATTTGTCCACAAAAAACAAAAACAAAGTTCTGATCAATGTTACAATATAGATGAACCTTAAGAACATTGTGCTAAGTGAAAGAAGCCAAATACGAAAGGTCAAATATTGTGTGATTCCATTCATATGAAATGTCCAAAGTAGGCAGATCCACAGGGGCAGAAAGCACATTAGTGGTTCCAGGAACTGGGGGATGGACGTAAGGATGGAGAGTCACCATTTAATGGGTGTGGGGTCTCCTCTGGGGATGATGAAATGTTTTGGAACTAAATAGAGATGATGCTTTCATCATATTGCAGATGTACTAAATATCTCTGGATTGTGCCATTTAAAATGGTTAATTTTATAGGTGGCTTTCACCTCAAAAAATTTTAAGCAAAAGATTTTTTTTTAATGATTCAAAAGAGAGATGGTAGCTTTTATGAGGGTGGTAGCAGTGGGGGTGGTGGGACATGTTTAGAACCTGCATATATTCTGAAGGTAGAGCTGACAGAATTTGCTGATGGATTGGGTGTTGGGATGGAGAAGTCAAAAATGATTGCAAGATTTTTTTTGATCTGAGAATCTGCCATAATGAAGTTTTCCTTTATTGAGATTACATGGGGATCAGGAGTTTGTTTGTGGACATGTTGAGGTGCCTAATGGACTTCCAAATGGACGTGTTGACAGGATAGGTGACTATATGAATCTGAACTCAGGGGGAGGTCCAACCAGGGAGATATGTAAACTTGTGAGACCATCACCAAAGGAGTGATGAAGCCCTGACAAGTTTGGCTCAGTGGATAGAGCGTCAGCCTGCAGACTGAAGGGTCCCGGGTTTGATTCCAGTCAAGGGCATGTACCTTGGTTGTGGGCACATCTCCAGTAGGGAGGTGTGCAGGAGGCAGCTGGTTGATGTTTCTCTCTCATTGATGTTTCTAGCTCTCTATCCCTCTCCCTTCTTCTCTGTGAAAAATCAATAAAATGTATTTTTTTTTAAAAAGAGTGATGAAGAGAGAAAGGAGAAGGGGACCAAAGACCCAGTCCCAAGACCCTCCAATGTTTAAAAAACAAAATGAAAAAGAAACAGCAGAAGTGACTGGGATGGAACAGCTACTAAGAAAGGAGGGAAATCATGAGCATGGAGTGTCTTGGAGGCCAATGGAAGAAAATAAACCCAGACAGAGGGTGTGATGATCGGTGAGAGGCTCTACTCACATGAGGGTGGGTCACTGGCACATGGAGGTCACTGAGATCCTCAAGAGCTGACTTGGCCAAGTGGCAGAGCCAAACCCTGGCTGGAGTGATTCTAGAATGCTTGGAGGAAAGGCATTGGGTATCTTAGTACAGATCACTTTTTTTTAGAGTTTTTTTTTTCTAAAGGAATGTTGGAGCCCTGGCCGGTTCTGCTCAGTGGATAGATCATCCGTCAGCCCGCACACTGAAGGGTCCCAGGTTCAATTCCGGTCAAGGACACGGTCCTAATTGGGGTGTGTGTGGGAGGCAACCAGTGTGTCTCTCTCACATTGATGTTTCTCTCTGTGTCTCTCCCCCTTCCTTCCACTCTTTCTAAAAAAAAAAATCAATGGGAAAATATCCTCAGGAGAGAATTAACAAAAAATAAAAACATAATAAAAAATAAAAGAACTTTGGAGCTGTAGCTAGACAAGGGAATAAAGCCTGTTTGTATCAGAGCATGTTTTTATGCCAATGAGAATGATCGAGAAGAGAGAAGAGAACTGATGATGCTGGAGAGAGGAAGAGAACTGCTTGGCTTGCGTCCCTGGGTAGGGGAGAAAGGGTGGGATGAAGTGGCCTTGGGCAGGCGTGTTTCTGTCTTTGACAGGAGGAAAGGCAGAGAACAAGGTCTCGGGTGCAGGTAGCAGGTAGACATCCTGGGAACCTGTGAAGTCCTCTTCTGATGGCCTCTCCTCTCGCTGTGAAATAGGAATGGGGTCAAGGGTGAGGGCGAGGACTGTGAGGAGGTGGTAGAGGTCAAAGGAGGGATGAGCAAGTGTAAAGTAGCTTCCAGGAGCATGGGAGAGTGAATGGGCAGGAGTGATCTTGAACTTACGGTGAGCCCAGTCTCACTGTAGTGTGTGTTTCTGTCCAGCCGTGTTGGAGAGCTGAGTGACACCTGCCCGCCAGTCTCATCCACACAGGGGCCTGGGAACAGGACGTGTCTCCCGGTGGGTGCTGGGAAGGAAGCCAACTGTGACAGTTACAAGTGCTTTGACTTAGGAAACGGAAGGCCTGTGAGAAGGATGGGGACTACAGGTGGGGGCACAGAGGCCCAGGTGTGTCCCTTCCAAGTTCCACACATGGTTTTTTCAAATACAAGACGCTGTATTATTATGCCTATAAAATGGCCCAAAAGCCAAGTCCATTATCAAATTTGCTGACGCAGCAAACATTGCCCAAGCCCCTCTAGGGTTATCCTGTCTGATTATCAAAGTTGTGGTAATAGAGAGGATTCTTTCAGCCCCAGGTGCTCTTCCCGTGTCACCTCCATGACAGGCAGTGAGATGGTTAATGAGCCTGTCTGCCTGCGTTTGAATCCCAGCTCTGCTTCTTACAGTCAACTTCTCCACGCCTCCGTTGTCTCATCTGTGAAATGGGGATGATAACAGCAGCATGTGCCCCAGAGTGTTTGGGGGGATGAATAGATGAATTAAGGCGTGTAAAGGGCTTAAGCACAGTAAACACTCCATAAGCAGGGACCATTGTCATCTCATTAAATTGTCTTAACAACAAGGGAGACAGGTCCTATGATGACCCCTTGTTTGCTGTGACAGGGGCTAAAATATTACAGTGTTAGCATTCAGAGCCTCACATGCGCGCGCGCGCACACACACACACACACAGAGGCATGTGTTCGTTTTCAGTACTTCTGGGCGGCGATGAAGACTAAAGGCTAGAAATGCTAAACTAATCTACATAAGAGCATCAAGCAATGCCCTCACAGGCATTCTTCTGGCCACACTTAGGCAGCCTAAGAACGCCAAGTTCTAGAGCAGAGTGTGGGAGAAGGGGCCACCCAGCCCTGAGGGTAGGAGGACAGTTGGGTGCATCCTTTCCGGAGAGCAATCTGGCAACACTTTGGGAAGTTAAATGTGAAGATGGCTGACAACCCAGTTTCCCCACTCTCCAGCAGGCTCCTAACCGAGGTACGCATGCAAATGAGAACGAGGGCAGTGTAGGTGGCAGAGAGTTGGAAGGAATTTCATGTCCATTATTAGGGCTCCAGAAGTAGAATGTGGGGTACATGCGGGAATACCACACAGTCATATAGAAGGAGCAAATGCAATGCTTCATAAGCGCCTGATGCTAAATGCTTGAAGATGCCAGCTTGCAATGACCTTATAAGAAAGGTACCATTATTTAACACCCTCTATTTTTTAAAATATATTTTATTGATTTTTTACAGAGAGGAAGGGAGAGAGATGGAGAGTTAGAAACATCGATGAGAGAGAAACATCCATCAGCTGCCTCCCGCACACCCCCCACTGGGGACGTGCCTGCAACCAAGGTACATGCCCTTGACCTGAATTGAACCGGGAACCCTTCAGTCCGCAGGCTGAAGCTCTATTCACTGAGCCAAACCGGTCAGGGCAACACCCTCTATTTTTAAAAAATAATTCTTTACTGTTGAAAGTATTACATATGTCCCCTTTCCCCCCCCCATTGACCCCCTTCAGCCCACCCCTGCCTCCCCTCTTCCCCCCGCTCCGCCCCAGGCCCTCACTGCCCCATCACCTGTGTCCATGGGCCATACATCTATGCATACAAAGCCCTTGGTTCATTACCTCCCCCCCCCCCCCCCCCCCCCCCCCGACTTCCCTCTATTCCCCAGATTCCACACTCTGTTCCATGCCTCCATGTCTCTGGGTCCACTCCGTCCATCCATTTAGTTTGTTACTTAGATTTCATATATGATGACACCCTCTTTTTTAGAGAGAGAGAAAAAAGGAGAGGGAGAGAGAAAGAGAAACATCGAAACATTGAGCAAAACATTGATCGGCTGCCTCCTGCATGCCTCCTACCAGGGGTCAAGTCCACAACTCATGCATGAGACCTGACAACTTCTCCGTGACTCCCACCAAACTGAGCCACATCAGCCAGGACAACGCCTTCTATTTTACAAATGGAGAAATGAGCCCAGAGAAGCTTAGTAACCTGCCCCAGGCCATCCAGCTTGTGAGCAGCCAGGCCGAGACTTAAACCCAGGCAGTCTCTCCTGAGCCCTCTTCAGACTCGCTAATCATGAGCTAGAAATAAGCAGAACCACGCAGAGAGCTCTCAGAAAGCAAGATGAAAGGAAGGGAGGTTTGTAGCTCAAAGGCGTTTTTTGCAAATTTAAGGAATATATAAGACAAAATGACCTTGAAGGCTATACATGGATTTTAATGAAAGAACAGAAGAGGGATTGGGGACCAAAAGTTCAGCACCCTAGAGAGGGTACCTATTGGGAGGGGAGGCAGATGAAGGGGAGAAATTACTAAAATTAAATTCAACCAGAAATGATTGCATAGAATCAGCTTCATCCTATGCATTGTGATGAGCTAGAGGAGCAGCTAGATGGGGACGTGGGGAGGGAGCTGGGGGAGGAGCGGTGCATACCTGGAGAAAGTTGGCTGAAAAGAGAGAGACCTGTGAGAAACAGAGGCAGGAAGGTAGAATGGTTAAGGAGGTAGCTTCTGCAGCCAGGTGGCCAGGGTTCAAGTCCCAGGTCTGCTACAAGTGACTTAAGCTCCTGTGCCTCGGTTTCCCCATCTATCTAACGAAAGCCTACGTGACCGTTACAGCAGAACAACCAGAACGACCAGTTGCTATGATGTGCACTGACCACCAGGGGACAGATGCTCAATGCAGGAGCTGCCCCTTGGTGGTCAGTGAGCTCCCACAGGGGGAGCTCCGCTCAGCCAGAAGCTGGGCTCACAGCTGGTGAGCACAGTGGTGATGGCAGGAGCCTCTCCGTGGCAACACTAAAGGGCAGCAAGCTGAGTGCTAAGGAGCAGTGAGCAGTAAGGAGCGAGAGGTCCCAGACTGTGAGGGGACCCCCACAGCAGTGCATGAATTTCGTGCAACTGGGCCTCTAGTCCATAATATTTGTAAATGCTCACGCTGTGGGAGAGATGTACAGAAACCTCCTTCTCCTTCACAATCCTAAGGCCAGAAATCTACACTGTTCCTCAACGTTCTTACAGAAATTCCCCCCCCCCTTTTTTTTTTATTTTTTACTTTCTCTCACCTACAGTGCAGGGTATGACCTGACTTGCTTTTTAAAAGAGTGACTCTGGGAGTGCACTTTCCCTTCCCATGGAAGACTGAAGACCGACCACCTGGCTGAGCTGAAACCCGGAGGATGTCCTGCCAGAAGCTGTCCTGCCAGCACAGAGCAGCGCAAGCCAGTCTGGAGCAGAGCAGAGCAGAGAGAGCTGTCTGCAGAGTGGAGCCTGGCCCAGGGCTGCGTGGCCCGAGGCTGCCACCCAGCCATGCTGTTTCACCATCCTGCTGTATCACAACTGAGCTGTGTGCTGAATCAAGTTTCCTTCTCCATTCACCACACCACAAATTGGGGACTCCTGTTGGCAATGCATTGGCACCAAGGACCACTGATTGACAAAAGATAGAAATACTATCATATATTGTATATAGAAGCAATTGATTGCCTTATAATATAGATGGTTTTGCCTTTAGCATGATGAGTTTTAAAATTATACTGTTGCCCTCCGTTTGGCTCAGTGGATAGGGCGTCCGCCTGTGGACTAAAGGGACCCGGGTTTGATTCTGATCAGGGCACAAGCCCAGGTTGCAGGCTCGATCCCCAGAAGGGGGTGTGCAGGAGGCAGCCAATCAATGATTCTCATCATGGATGTTTCTATCTCTCTCTCCTCTCCTTTCCTCTCTGAAATCAATAAAAAATATTTTTAGAAAATTATACTGTTGCCCTAGCTGGTTTGGCTCAGTGGATAGAGTGTCAGCCTGTGGACTGAAGGGTCCTGGGTTCAATTCCGGTCAAGGGCGGATGCCCAGGTTGCAGGCTCAGTCCCCAATGGGGGGTGTGCAGGAGGCAGCCGATCAATGATTCTCTCTCATCATTGATGTTTCTATCTCTCTCTCCTCTCCCTTCCTCTCTGAAATCAATAAACATATATTTTAGCAAAATAAAAAATATTGTACTGTTAAATCTAGTAATTTTAACTTTAAATGCTTATTGTACTTCTAAACTTAAAAATGTATGCCTTCTCCAAATTTTTTCTAAAACTCTGTTTTTCTAGGTATAATAACATATTCAAATATATCGTGAGTTATATATTTTTGCTTACAGTCTAAGTTAAAGATCTACATTTTTTTCAAGTTGCTAGCTTGTTTGTCCCAATACTACATGTTGAAATAAATTTTAAATCAAAACTAATGCTGTACATAGTTTAAAGGAGGAGGAGGAGCAGGAGGAGGAGGAGGAGGAGGAGGAGAAGGAGGAGGAGGAGAGGGAGGAGGAGGACTCTGCCTGTTGAAATGATGGGCATGGGTGGGAGTGGGGAGCACAGGAAAGGTCCTGTGAGTCTGGGGGAGCTGCTGAGGGCCTGGGCCTTGAAGGTGTTGATAGAGGTGGTGAAATGGGGCCAGATTTGGAGTCTAAAGGTGCAGCAGAGAGCGTTTGCTGATGGATTGGTTGTGGGTGTGAGGCAAAGAGGGGGTGTCAAGGGCAAATGCAAGGTTTTTGGCCTGAACAACTGGGAGAGTTTGGAATTGATCCCAGAGGCAGTAGGAAGTCATAGGAAGATATTAAGGCTGGGAGAGGGGGGTGGGGAGGGGACACGGTCAGATGCCATAATCACCAAGGAGGCAGCCAGGGCTGGGATGGATTCGAGCCCTGGCTCAGCTGCCAGCTCACTGTGGGCTCCTGGGCACGGCGAAACCATTCTGGACCTCCATCTCCCTATTCTACAAAGAGGTTGTGAGGAACAAAGGACCCCTCAAGACCTTTGTAGCACAAGGACTTTTGCTCCAAGATTCTCTGGCTCAAATATCCCGGGATCAGATACACACATACTCATTACTCTGAGTCAAACCCCTCTTCCCCATCCTCCCCGAAGGCCTCCTTGCCCCCGTGGACGGGGCACAGAAGTTCCCTGGTCTGGGAGCCTGGGGGATAACAGTGACAATGGCAGGCAATATTTGTTGAGCATACATTCTGTGCCAAGAGCTGTCAGGAACTCTGAGAGGTAGGTGTTTTACCATCACTCCCATTTGGTAAATGGGGAAACTGAGGCTCAGGAGAGATGAAATGATTTGCCCAAAGTCACATGGGAGAGCCAGGACTCCAGTGATATCTTCCCACCTGTCACCCAGACCCAACCACCAGCACTTCCCACCTGCGTGGTCAAGATCACCTCCGTACTTCTACCCGCCCTCCCCCCTCCCCCAGTAGGATTGTTCACATGCAGCCAAAAGGATCTTGTGATAAAACCTAAATCAACTCACATCCTTCCTCAAAACTCTCCCATGGTCCCATTTCACTCCGAGTCAAAGCTAAGTCTTTACTGTGGCCTCAGAGCAGACACAGTCCATTCCCTGCCTAACTCTCTGGCCTCATCCCTCCAACTTCCCTGGGTTCCTCCTCCTTCCTCCAACATGCCAGGTACACTCCCGCCTCAGTGCCTTTGCACCGGCTCTTCCCTCTGCCTGGACCGCTCTTTCCCCGGAGATCCACCTAACCTCACCTCTGTTGTGTCTCTGCTCAAATGTCACCTCCTCAGTGAGGTCTTCCCCGTCCATTCTATTTTCTTCTTCAGTGTTTTTATATTTCTTATATGTTTTTATTAATTTCAGAGAGAGCAAGGGAGAGGGAGAGATAGAAACATCAATGATGAAAGAGAATCGCCCATCAGATACATCCTACACTCCCCCTACCGGGAATTGAGCCCCACAACCCGGGCATGTGCCCTGACGAGAATCAAACAGTGACCTCCTGGTTCATGGGTCTACGCTCAACTACTGAGCCACACCAGTGGACTGACTAAGTGTATTTCTTACTGTGGGTCAACAGAGTTTGCAGAACCTTGCATGGAACAGTCCTACCTCTCTCTCCTAAATCCCATGTACAGACTGGATAGATGATGCTAGCTTGACCTCTTCTCTGAGACCCATGCGAAGTGGTCTTATCTCCTTTGGCTCCTGGATTTCTCACCACCCACTTGACAGATAGGAAGACTGAGGCTCAGACTAGAGAAAGCTCATGCCTGAGGTCACTGGACTGGGAAAGAGAAAAACAGGGCTTGAGCCCCAGCCACTTCCCTCTCTCCTGCACCTGCCCAGTTGCCCACTTGCCCTACCTCTCCCAATTCGCTCCCCACCTACACAAAGCACTCCAGTGTGCCAGCCTGTCCTCAGAGCCCCCCGGTACAAGCTGCCTCATAGATCCTCCAACAGTGCAGCCAGCTGGATCAGTTTCACTCCCATTTTGCAGGCTAGCAAACTGAGGCTAGAAAGCATTTCCAAGAGTCAACCATTCTATCACCCTCTCCAAACTCCCCTCTTGGAGAACCGGGAGAGAGCAGTGGCTAAAAATGTGTCTTTCACCCCCTCGGCTGAGATCCCAGGCTTCAAAAGTTTGTAGCTGTGTGATCCCAGGCAAGCTCTCCGAGCCTCGGTTTCCTTTTCTGCACAACAGGAATAATAATAGTATCTCCCCCCAAGGCCATGTTTAAGACTTAAATATGTTGGAATACGCGCAAAATTATTAGGTCAGCAACCACACCCCTTGGTTGGAAGTCTTAACTGCACGCCTGTGTAACTGGACTACTATTTGTCCCTGAACTTTGTCAAGGAGGCCCTTTCTTTTCTTTTTTCTTTTCCTTTTTTTTTTTTTTTTTTTTTTGGCTGCCTGGCTCCTGCACACCCCGATCAGTAATTGAACCTGCAACCGAGGTGCATGCTCTTGACCAGAACCGAACCCGGGACCCTCCAGTGGGAAGGCCGGCGCTCTATCCACTGAACCAAACCAGCTAGGACAACTTTCTTGAGTTAATACAGCTAGAAAGAGAGAGGGTCAGACTTGGGATGCAGGTCTGCCTGGCTTTTCACCACCGAGTCACAATGGTCCTTTGGGATGTTAGTTTGGACAGCAACAGCAGCAGGATTGTCCAAATGAAGGAACGCAAGACTCAGAGACAGTGAAGGATATGGCCAAGTCACTCAGCATGTAAATGGCAGGCCCAGGTTTTGAACCCAGGCTGTGTGCCCAGGTGCAGGCTGACTTTTGTCCCATGGTCCCCTCCAGAAAGCTCTGATTGGCAGGAGGAAAAAGCAAGTTGAGGGTTGCCCTTGTCCCAGCTCAGTCTGATGGTCCTGGCTCCAGCCCCTGCCCAGCCTCCAGTGGCTGCTCCCCTGAAGACTCTAGGCTGAGGGTACTGGGGTGGCACGGATGATGGCAGAGGGTGCAGCAACCCCCTCCACTGGCCTCTGATTGGGGCCCTGCAATCCCCCAGGATTTGGTGCTTGGAAAGCTGACGTTGGGTTGCTATGGCAATGGGTTTGGGGCGGTTACCATAGCAGCAGAACTAGCCTGGGTTTAAAAATATCTAGGAGGAGGTTTGTGTTTGTGTGTGAGTGTGAGTGCGTGACCGACCATGCTGTTGTGTGTGTCCAAATGGGAGGGCTTGGGGAGACGGTAGAGCTGGGGCTGCAGGCATGACTAGGGGCTGGGGGCTGAGCAGCACACGGGACTCCATGTGTGTTGTGCATGTTGCTGAGTGATCTGTGAGGTCTCCTGTATTGTGTGCATGACACTATGTGGGACCTGTATCTCAAGGTGTGTGATTACCCACTTTGTGTGGAAGACACACTTGAGTCTGTGTGTCAGTGTATTTCACATGTCACTAACATGTATGCCTTATGTAACATGGGTTGTGCTTGTTCTGTGGCTGCAACCATGTACTCCTAACTTCTCAGGGCGTGTGTGGCCAAGTGTGGAGTAGTTTTGGCTCTGAATGTGTGCACCTGGGAAATACTTAGACATCAGCTGTGCATGTGTCTATTAGTGTGTGAGTGTCTGTGGTACAGCTTTGGGTCTGCATGACTAAATGTGCATTATGCATTATTAAGGAGTGTGTGTGTGTGTGTGTGTGTGTGCACCCAGGTGCCTATCCCACACAAGTCTTCTTCATACATCAGAGTGTGCCTATGTGAAACTGTTGAGAGTGTATCCCTGTGTGTCTGCAAGAGGGCCTGTGTGACTGGAACCCACGGGGCTTCACACCCAATTCCATGGATGTTGAAATATGTACCTGTGTGGTGTGAGTATATGGGACTCAAAGGGTCTAAGGTGTGGATCTCCGCCTGACCCCAGTATCTCCCTGCATCCCTCTGCCTCGTCTCCATCTCCATGGCAACCAGCTCCTCAGCTTCCTCCAGGAAGATGGAGGGGGAGGATCCAGACTGCAGTGGACCACAACCCCCTTACTATCCCCCTTGGCTCTGGGGACAATAGGGGGAGGGGACAGATGGGTGGCCACCCCATCCACCTCAGGCCATCTGCTACCCTCTCCATTCTGGGGACCTGAGAGCATGGCAGGGGAGGGGCAGCAGTGAGATGGAGTAGAGGGAGGACACCCCCCCCCCCCGCCCCGGGCTGCCACAATCATCCTCACCCAGGCCGCTTCAGAGTCTAATCTTGCCTCTGGCTCACTAGGAAGGAGAGAATCCTTGGAGACCAGCAATCCACGGAGAAGAAAATTAATGTATCAGTGAACGTTGACAATTAGCAATCATCAATTCCAAGGAAATGCCCCATACTTCCGATGATTTCAGGCTCTGAAATTAAACTTGTCCTTCATTCAGATCCCAGTTTCCCCTCTGTCTCCTCGTGTGCCCTTGGACGAGCCACACTCCACTCCCCTGGGCCTCCACTTTGTCACCTGAAAGTTGTTTTTCTTCATGACATGAATAGTCATACTTTACAAGGGACGACTGTTTTGTCCCCCAGCGTTGTAAGGGACAGTGCCTGGCACTGAACTGAACACCAGCGGTGTGCTAGGCTCAGAGCTAACGCTGTAACTCAGGTATTCATTGAATTCATACCCAGGGGCCTTGCAGTAACCCTGTGTTAATTCTTCCAGGAATAGATGAAAGGTTTCTTCGAGGAGGAACGTCCCAGCTGGCGTGGGAGACAGGTGACTTGGGATTTCTTATCTCAACCAAGTGATGTCCAGTTGCTGAGGCTGTTTCCTCATCTGTAAAATGGGAATAATGAGAGTACCTAAAGGTTGCTCAGGGGGTTCCATGTGATGTTTGTGGAGCGCTTACTTACAACCGGGCCGGGCACATAGTAAGTGCTCAGTAAATGTTCTTCACCAGTGCGGGGTGGGGAAGTTTTGCTTGAGTCCGGGGTCCTACTGTTGCCTGGGGGGGCTGGGTCCCTCTGGCAGCTGTGGGAGGGGCGTGGCCAACACCTAGAGGCGTGGTCTAGGCTTCGAGGGCAGGCCAATGGGGGCGCTGAGAGGCGTGGCCTTGGCCGGCGTGGGTGTGGCCTTGCGTGGGTGGGCGGGGCCAGGCCGCTGTGGGAGCCTCCGGGAACGAAGATGCTCGGTCCAGCAGCCACCGCCAGCCCTGCCGCCGCTGCCACCCGTGCCCGCCGACCCCCACGTCCCCACTAGCGGCTGCCTCCGCCTCCCAGCTCCGGCCCCCCGCCCCGACCAGGGCCTGGGGGGCTCGGCCCTCCTCCCGGGGTAGCCAGGAAGGGAGCCCCATCCCTCCAGTGGCGCGGCCGGTGCCCGGGCTCCCTGATTGCGAGAGAGACCCCACCCCTGAGTTTTCTCCGGACCCCATCGGAGCCCCCCTGGGCCCTCCCGTGCTGCTCACATCCGTCCTCTTGTCTCTGTCAGCCCCCCAGAACCAGCTCCCTCCCTCCCTCCCTCCCTGCCTCCCCGGGGTTCC
>PVJC01009349.1:5889-46274 GCA_004026665.1 Murina feae
CAAGAGCAAAAGACAAGGAGAGAATCTTAAAAGCTGCAAGAGAAAAGCAGTTAGTTACCTACAAGGGGGCACCCATACGACTGTCAGCTGATTTCTCAACAGAAACTCTGCAGGCCAGAAGGGAGTGGCAAGAAATATTCAAAGTGATGAATAGCAAGAACCTACAGCCAAAATTACTTTACCCAGCAAAGCTATCATTTAGAATTGAGGGTCGGATAAAGAGCTTCACAGACAAGAAAAAGCTAAAAGAGTTCATCACCACCCAACCAGTATTATATGAAATGCTGAAAGGTATCCTTTGAGAAGAGGATGAAGAAAAAGGAGAGTAAAAATTATGAACAACAAATACATATATATCAACAAGGGAATCTAAGAATCAAGTGAATAAAAAATCTGATGAACAGAATAAATTGGTGAATAGAATAGAATCAGAGGCATAGAAAGGGAGTGCACTGACAATTTTCGGGGGTTAAGGGTGTTGGGGGTGCGTGAAGAGAATGGACAATAATTGTACACCTATGGATGAGGACTGTGGGGGCAAGGACAGAAGGTGGGGTGGGAACTGGGAGGAAGGGAGCTATGGGGGGAAAAAGAGGAACAACTGTAATAATCTGAACAATAAAGATAAATTTTTTTTTTAAAAAAAGAGCCAACCTTGGACCCCCTGAACCCCACCACCTCCCCTCCCACCCCAAACCTGGGAGGTCTCGTTGTCTCTCATTGCCCCTCCTCCGCTGGGTGGGGGCAAGTCCGGGGGGGGGGATAGGGAGAGAAGGGACAGGAGGGGGCCCTTGGGTGGCCTGAGCCCCCTGACACCCCTGCAGAGATTGTGGGCTTGGTGATAGAATGGAGGGAGGAGCTTTCTGTGTAGCCTGCTCAGAGGTACCATGTGCGGCTGATGTCTCCCTGTGGCTTCTGCCCTGGGGGGAGGGGGTCAACCCTGCATGTAGGGTGGAGACAGTCACTCACCTTCGATGCATCTGGGCCTGGGCATCAAGAGGAGGGGTCTGGAGGGAGGACAGCCGTGTCGCCCACCACAGGGGGTCCAGAGGGCCATGTGGACACAGGCTCCAGGAGATGCTCAGGCCTGGCCTCCTGGCCTGCCTGGGCTCAGAGACTCTTGGTGGGTGCACAGCCCCACCTCCCTCACCCAGAGCATCTGACTGGTGGGAGGCCCATAGTCCCTGCTTTCCTCCGCCTATACCCTGAGGTCATGGTGCGGATACCAGCTTGGGCAGCTCTCCACCAGGACACTCCCTGCACCCTCCGCATTCCTTTCTCCATGAAGGTCCAGGGGCTGCCTTGCTCTTCCTTTAAAGGGAATGTTCTCTTTCCACCCAGCCATCCACACCACTCCGATCCCTTGCAGGCGCTAGGGTCCAGGGACACTGCACTCCACTTGGGTTCCAGCTCCAGGATCCAGGCAGGAAGAGTGAGCTGAGGCCAGAGGCCCAGAGCCCTTGGCTGCCACCCAGCTCAGACAAAGCCCATGATGTGGATTTTTGAGGTCAGCCACCCAGGTGACCTGGGGAAGGAGAGGGAGGCCCCCTGTGACATGTGGGTCCTGGCTGGAGCCCCCATGAGAGCAGGTCAGAGATGTAGAAGGAGCACAGAGAAACCACCAGTGAAGTCTAAGGGCAGGTGGCGCCCCTGCTGGAAGAGCCAGATCAGAGGACACAGGGTCACATCCAAGCCCACTCTGCCACCTGCTTTCTGTGCAGGGCTGCCTCCAGCTGCTCACACAAACACCTCTGTGCCAGCCCTGACCAGTTTGGCTTGGTGGATAGAGCATCAGCCCAGGTTCCCAGGTTCAATTCCAGTCAAGGGCACGTACCTTGGTTGTGGGCACATCCCAGGTGGAGAGTGTGCAGGAGGCAGCTGATCAATGTTTCTCTCTCATCGATGTTTCTAACTATCTCTCCCTTCCTCTCTGTAAAAAAAATCAATAAAAATGTTTGAAAAACAAACACACACCTGTATGCCAGGTATGTGGCCTGTATCCTGTGTGAATGGATGCCTTTGGGGCAGACCCAAGGTGAGGGGAAGCCAGCCAGGCCATGTGTTTCCTCCTCCGCTGGGTGGGGGTGGCCAGAGGCAAGGGGCTGGCAGGACCCAGGGGTGGGAGGAGCTCAGGAGTGCACCCTCTTTGCCAGGGGAGTGAGCACCAGGACTGCCAGCTGGCCACATGCCACAGAGCACCCATCAGGCAGCAGCCCCGCTGGGCCCTGGCTTTGACCAGAGCACATGAACTGACCCCAAGGCCTGAGTCAGGAGTAGGGCCAGAGCCCAGCCCTCTGCCTCAGACCAGTAAGCTGGAATGTGAGCCACCAGGTCCAATGTCCCATCCTCCCACCAGTCACTCTCAGACCCACTATGCCCCATCCCCCTCTCAGAGGGCTAATGGCTGCTGCAAACTCTGCCCAGAACAAGGGCACACCATCTGACCTCCCAGCCACGTTCCACAGAACACCTGTTCGCACATGTCTGGACCAGGGCCAGTAGGGTGGGGAGCCAGAAGACAGGCCTTACACGGCCCGTCCAGGAAGCCCCTTTTTCATGCACCCCTACACCAGGAGCTGTTCCAGAAACTTCCATGACTCACTTGTTCCCACCACCATGTGTCCCTAAGGAAGAGCCTGTTCTCCCCCAGGTCTTTGAGTCCCCTACATCTGAGTGACCTCCAGCTGAGGATGGTAGATGGTGTACTAGGTGGGGGTGGGGTGGTGAAGCCAGTCCTTATGGGGTTCAGAGAGGAGATGGTGAGGTAGCCTGGGACCACGTCCACAGTGGGGTTGAGGGCAGGGGTCAGGCACATTGCGCTGTGACCTGCAGCCCCCCCCCCCCCCGCCATTCCATAGAGCAGCATCCTCAGGTGCCCTGCGGGCCACAAGACCCCAAACTCTTCCCCTGAGCCCTCTAGGCCCACAGTAATGGAACAACCCAAGTCCTGAGAGAACAGGAAGCCTGCTGTCTTCAGAGACTGCTCCCTGAAGACCTGCGTGGGGCTGCCCATTCCCAGCCACATCCCGAGGTTGAGGGATAGACTCCTTGCCCCCCACACTCCCCGACCCTGCTCCTGCGGCTGAGACCACTGACTCCCCCTCTCCATTCCTCACCTGCTGGCTGGGGCTTCCTCTCTACTCCCTGGGCCCCTTCAGGCAGATGCCTCTACAGGCCCCTCTTACATAACCTCTTCTCACATTGCAGTTTAGAGGTTTTAAAGCAGAAATCATAAGCTTTTCCTCATCCAAACACAATGACCACCCCCTCCACATTCGAGATTACCGAGATCGTCATCAGCAGAAACCCCACTGGGTAGAAGCAGCTTCCGGAGGGGAGTCGTCTCCACCCCCACAGGCTCAGGGTCCAGGTTCAGAGCTTAGGCCCTGGGGTTCGGGGCTCGAGGTGGGAGAGCAGGTTTTGCTTTGCTGACCTTCCTGACTGCCTGGCTTCCTTTCCATGTGATGCTGTGTGCAGTGTGGCCTGGACGGTGCGCTCTGCTTTGATGGGCACTCCACCAGCCTTGGTGACATTCAGGGCCACAGGGAGCGAGTTCCCCGAGGGCACAAGGGCATGCAGCCTGGGCCCAGCGGGTCTGCAGTGGCGTCCAGCCGTTTAGTCAGACTGTCCTGTTGGTCCCAGCAGGATTTTCTGGGTGTGTGAAAACGACAGTGGGGAGGGCACGTATTAAGAACATAGCCACAGTTGTTCCGTAATTATTCACTCTACTAAGCATAGATAAGTTTTCTTACAGACCCGGGGAAACTGGAGGATGAAACAAGGCTGTAAAAGATACGATGCCGCTGCCTGGCTGGTCAGATTCCTGGTCAAGGCACATGCCTGGGCCCAGGTTTCAGGCTTGATTCGCAGGGGGTGGAGTGGGGCGGGGGCGTGCAGGAGGCAGCTGGCTCCCCCGACCCGGATCTCTGAATCAGCTTGTCACCTGGTTTGTCCTGTTTTGTTTCTAAAGTGTACATGCACTCAGCCAAAAAAAAAAAAAAAAAAAAAGCAAGGCATCCAAAAATTACAAAAAATAAATCTCCTTCCTACCCCGACAGCCAGGCGCCCCTGAGGGCCCAACGTGAGCCCAGCTACAGTTTCAACACACCAGAAGGTTCTGTGTGCAACCAGCTTCCTCAAGCTGATACTCTCTCTTGGAAGCAGGTCCCCCCTTCTTGCTGTCCCTCTGTCTGCAGGTCTCAAAGGCACATCACCTCCTTTTCTAAAAGGCCAGCCCCCACCTGTCCAGCAGTGGATGCCAGGTGCAGACAGTGCTCTGTGCATGTCCTGGGGACAAGCCTGTGTGCACGTGGTATTTGTGTTATGTGGGCCTATGTGAACCATGTCTGTGTACACTGTGTCTGTGCATGTGTAGAAGTATGTACTGCATACATGTACATACCTGTGCACAGGTGGATTCTGTAGGGCAACCCCAGGAGTGAACTGCAGGGCATTTCACATTTTGACATTTTGGGGACCAGCTTATGTCCCAGAAAAATGGACGATCCTCCAACACTTGCTCCCAGAATCCCTAGGCCATCTTCACAAAGCCCTGCTGCTGCTCTAGCAAAAAACGCCTCAAAATTCTTAGCTTTTTAATATTTCACGCATTATTTTAATTCTCCAAAATAAACTTGCTTTGTTATAAAACTATTATTGAAAGTCATTGCATACATGAACTAATGGAGGGAAAACCACCTGAACCTAAGCCTCAGGGTGGGGCAGGAACGGGGATTCGGACAGGTCAGGGACTAGGAAGGGGCAGCCACGCCCAGAGGTGGTTAGGCCCGGTCTCTCTGGCAGTCCCCAGTATTCAGTGCTTAGGAAATATGGCGCATGGACACTTCACCACGGGCTTTTAGGAGATTATTTCTCAAGCAACAAAAGCAAGCAAAGTGTCCTGAATAATTCCGATTTTACTGGAAGTTCACGACAGCCAGAAAGAGAAAACATGCCCCACTTCCCAGACTGTCTCTACAGCCCTAGCAGTTGCCCGGAGCCACCGGTCAGCAGGGACAAACGAGTTAGGGTCACTGAAGAAGCAGGAACACTAGAGGGCTGGGTATAGTGAGCGTGTACTATACGTGTGCCTGTGGGGGCTTCATCGCAGTATGGCCCATCTGCGAGGACTCATCACAGTAGAACGCCGAGTATGCGAAACGAACGCCTGAGCTCTGACAACTGTCAAGGGAAAGAATACATTCCAGGGCCCAGCAGCCACCCATTCCATGTCCCGGTAAAGCAGCTGGTGAGCCGGGCCCTGGTGGCCAGAGCCTTGGAGGGACAGGTGCTCTGGGCTATTCACATGGAGTTGATCCCCACTGCCCTGACCGAGTGAGTGGCTTACACAGCCTGGGCCGGGGGGTGGGGGAAACAGGGGAGAGCAGGGCCACAATGTTCCTCCCGGAGCTTCGGCTCTCAAGCAAGGCTGGTGCCACCTGGTCTATTTCTGAGTGGGCAGAACTGTTCGTACGCTGGCCCATCCAGGACGTGCCAGCAGGAGACCCCACTCCCTACCTGTGCAGGGACATGAGGCATCTACTTATAAGCCAGGCAGAGCGGCCAGGGCAGCACACACAGGCTCTCTCCTCTCTGCTCACACAACGTAACCTGTGGAACCACCAGAGGAATCCTGCCCTGGAGTGAGTCCCAGCTCCTCAGAGCCAGCCCCCTCCAACCAGGGGGCTCCATGGGATGGAGGCCTGAGCCCACGCCAGCCCTGTGCACCCATCCCAATGGGCAAAACAAGGACCGGACCAAGGCCACTCCTGCTGACCCCGATGCTTTGTCAGGCCTGGGTGGGCAACGTCTTGTAGGGGTTCAGGATACCCTTGGGGTCCAGGAGAGCCTTGAGCTGCTGCATGAGCCGCAGGGCCTCGGGCGTCTTGCTGTAGCCAAGGACGCTCTGCTTCTTGAAGCCGACACCATGCTCCGCGCTGACGCTGCCCCGCTGCCCCGCAGTCCACTCATACACATAGGGCTCCAGGTCACCCAGCAGCGATGGGCTGAAGGCCTCTGCTGTCACATTGAGGTGCAGGTTGCCATCCCCTGTAGGGACAGGGAACCATGGATCAGGCTGGGCAGGGCCCCCAAGAGCCCTGTCCTCTCCACCTCTTAAGCCCCCTCTCAGAGAGCCCCTTCCTGACCTCTGTCTGGTTCCAGCCCTTCAAGCCACCAGCCACTGACCTGCAGTGACAGAAGCAGCCTCTTCAGGGGGCCCCAGCTCCCTTGGCTTTTACTCACTTCTCTCGCCAGTTCTCCCAACCTGCTCCTCCCTCCATCGGCTGGACATCTTCCAAGGGCTCCCAACTGAGAGCCCTGGAATCTGATCACACTGATGGCTGTCACCAGACTCACGTCTCCAACAACACCCAGTATAACCCCATCCCCACCAGACACCTCCACGGACACCATGGGGGCCTCCCCCCCAGGATGCTCCCCTCTGAGGCTGCCCAGCCAACACCCACCACAAACAAAGTCCCAGATCCCCTCCTGCCTCCTCTCAGGTCCACTTGGCGCCCTGTTGCTCTCAATGAGACCCCCGGGCCCCAGCTTTCCAGAACACATCCCAATGGGCAAACTGTCCAAACACATCCCAATGGGCCAAAGGGATAGCCCCAGGGATAACCGGGCTCACCACCCACATGCACCCTCTCTCGGGGGTCCCAAAGCAATGATTAGAGACATGAGATTGACCCACGTCAATGCAACCCAGGCGCTGGCTGGGGCTGTGAGCACCATGGCTGGAGGGAGCCTAGAGCGTGCCTGCACGCAGTGGGGTCATGAGAGCAGGCAGTGGAGGTACCATTAATGGGGGGGCCTGCAGAGAGTCTGGGGAGCAGGAATAGTGCTGGCCCTGGGAGACCTGGGAGGTTAACACCCAGGAAGCATTGGATGTGACCAGCATGCTTTGGAGCCAGTGCAAACCTACAGAGAAGAGGCCCCATGACCAAGTCAGCAATCAGGAAAGTAGAGGGTTGAGCGGACAGTGGGCCAGGCCCAGTGAGGGTTGCTATCCATCCTGAGGGGCAGGGAGCCTTGGAGGCCAGAGGAAGGCGCTCCCAGAGGCAGGAAAAAGCACAGAAAACCAAGGTCAACACAGGGGGTAAAAGGGGGCAGGCATGTGGCCTCTGACCCAGTGACCTTGAGCTTCTTACACCCCCTCCCTCCATGAGGGTGTTTCAAATGTGGGGTGCATAGCAGGGACCCCTTCCAACCAAAAATGGTCCTCACTGACACACTCAGGGCAAAGGCAACTGAAAATGCCACCACAGGCTTTCTTTGCCCAGGGAACTGTGTGTGGGAGGAGATCCACCTCCATTGACACCTGGATATTTACAACCATCAACCAGTGCAGAGTTTGCAGCCCAAGTTCACACTACCTGCTGGTCCACAGACACTGAGCTCAGAACGTGAACATTTGGGAGGTTCCAGGCTAGGCGGCCTAGGTCTGCACCCATCCCCTGTACAAACGAGCGAATCAACCCCAACCCTGGCCTCAACGTTTCCACAGGCAAAGGACTAAGACATATGAGCCCAGACCACAAGTTACATCCACACAAAACAAAGCCACCAAGAGTCAGTACAGCAGAATCCGACCACAGAGATTCACCATCCAGCCATTTACAGAAACAGAATGTAAGTGTTTCATATGTTTAAACAAATAAAAGATTGCCCTAGCTGGTTTGGCTCAGTGGATAGAATGTCAGCCTGTGGACTGAAGGGTCCCAGGTTCGATTCCAATCAAGGGCACATGGTGGGGTTTGCGGGTTTGATCCCTAGTAGGGGGCATACAGGAGGCATCTGATCAATGATTCTCTCATTGTTGATGTTTCTATCTCTCTCTCTCCCTCTCCCTTCCTCTCTGAAATCAATAAAAATATACAAAAACAAAAAAGCAAAAAACACTGTGGGACCTCCGCACAAATGCTGAGGCACCTCTAGCTGCCAAGGTAGACCAGCCCCAGAGTCGCCCTCCGCCAGGCCTTCTGGGAGCTGGAGCTGAGGTCAGGGCTGCAGAAGGGCAGGACAGGGGCATGCCAGCAGCAGAGAGGCCAGGAAACAGTCCCAGCAAGTGGGCTCCAAACCTCACACTCATGGACACTCCGCCTCCCACTGAAGTCCAAAGGGAAGCCATGCTTTGCTTACGATGACACATGGACCCGGAGTCACTGTGGCTGAGTGACAGCTACTATCCTGGCTGAGTACTTCCCTGACCAAGCTGATACCATGCAAGAAAACATGAGAATATCACGAACACTGTTATGCCAATATATCTGAAATTCTAGAAGGAACGGACAAATTCTTAGAAGGAAAAACTGTCAGGACCAGTTCAGAAGAAAAGGCAAGCTGGAATAACCTGCACACATTCAGGAAACTGGTCTGCAGTTGCCCCCCAAACACATCAACTTCTGGCCACTTATCTTCATTGGCAAGTTCTCCAAACACTCGAGGAGAAAACTCCACTGTGCAGACTTCCAGAGACAGGAAAGGGACCCTACCCCAACATCAACCCAGACACAACCAAGGATCCTGACAGAGCAACATCACCACAAAAATATCCCATTAGAAGTAAGTAAATGGGGTCGAGATACAGGAAGGACCATAGCCAAGCAAGCCCATCCTAGGAATATGGCCCCATCAGCCAGGAGGGCCTAATGTCCTTCAATCCCTGACTATTACAGGAGAAGCACCAACAAACCCCACATTCCCTCCTGATTTCACAGAGGGAGAGCCCCTCAGTCCACTCTGACCACGACAGGTTAGAGTCGCTCTCCCCAGAAGAGGACTCACCCATTCTGGAGTCCAAATTCTTAGGGGGAAACAGCCTCCCTCACGTTACTCCAGTGACCCTGTGCCTGCCCCCCGCCCCCTTCCCGAACACTAGCCATCATTCCCCTGAAGGTTGTTTGAGGAATAGGATCATTCACTTTCCAGGTAGCCGAAGTTACCAATCCTTCCTGATGCTTCACACCGACTCAAGTCCCACAGACTGTCCTGTGCCGTCCCCTAACCAGAGTCACTGCTGCCCTCGCTGGGGACCTCCAGCCCACGTGGAACAGTGTGGTGCAGTGTGGTCAGGGATCTCAGACCTGCTCAGACGCTGGGTTCAGGGCCCACAGCCGGTGTCACTCTCCCCCTAAACACCTAAGACTCAGAAAAACGGCTAGGAATCTCAATCCCTCGTTTTCTCCATCACTGTCCAGAGCATGGACGTGGCACTGAGCTGCCCCATGGTTAACCACGGTCCACCCGGCCAGCTCTGCTCACCCAGGTGGCCATAGCCCACCACATGCTTGGCCTGCGAGCCAAGGCGGGCGCGCAGGTCGGTCACAAGGTCGTAGAGCCTGTCCACGGGCAAAGAGATGTCGTACTTGTACACATAACCGTCCTGGGTCAGCGCCTCCGTGATCCTCTCCCGCAGGGCCCACAGCATCTGGGGGACAGGAAGAAACAGGCAAAGTCAACACCTGACTGCAGTGGCTGTCCACAGTGATGGGCATGACAATGGCGGTTGCTTTGGGGGTGATTCTGCTCTGCTGTGGCAGGCATGAGGCTTCCATCCAAGAGCCCATACTCGACAAGGTCCCAGATGCAGCCCGAGAGCACCAAGTGCCAGCAACTGAGGCACCGAGAGCCCTTCTGGAAGGGGACGGGCAATGACTCTATAGGCATGTTCTATAGGTCTGGGTGATAGGGTGGGCATGGCTGGTTGGGCTGCCTGAGGGCAAGGGGCTTGGAAGGCCCCCATGGATGGGCCCTGGGCTGCCTGGGGACACATGGGGCATCGGTGGGACAGGGATGCTGGTGGCTGGAGCAGGAACAGTGGGGGGTGCAGGGCCTGGGGGTGGGGTCAGGGGCGCTTGTTATGGCAGTGCTGCCCTTCCACACACACCCAGCTGTGGTTTATTTGTTCAGTTATTTGTCACTGTGGGCATTTGAGGCGTCATGAGGGAGCAGGGACAATGTGCTGTGCCACCACTGGGCCCTACTGTCCCACCTGGGCCTTGTCCCCACTCCTGCCCCCCCACACCCCACCATCTCAGGAACATCACCGAGAAATGTCTACTAGGTAAGGACGCTCCTTTTGTTTTTAACATAAGCACAGTACCATGAGCCCCTCTAAAAATAAAAGACTTCCCCAATTCCCTCATCGATTGTGACAGCCCTACAGGTCATCCGTGCCCCGACAATCAGTAGGTCTTACTGGCCTGCCCGCTCACATACCCAGAGTCCAGCGATGTCCCCACAGAAATGCTGGAGCTGGGGGGACCCCGGGAGATATTTTTTGGATGCCTCCCACACACACTCTGACCAGGGCCAGGATCAAACCTCACTTGCTGCACAGCTGTCATGCCCACATTGCTGCCTGCAGGCTCCGCCCACCGCCATCACGCTCACTGCCAGTGCGCGGCCACAAGATTGCTCTCCCTGTCCACCCTTTTCTGTCCCACCAGCTCAGGGATGTTCTGCACAGGCCTCCTGGGCGCTCCCCTCCATCCCACCTTTGCTCAATCCCCTTCCCAGCCCCCACACCAAGCCATCTCCCCATCTGGATGCCCCCCCTCCCCCAACTCCTGCCCACCTGGGAAGGAAGCTGGCTCAGCCCACCCCCATCACCTCTGGGTACCACCACCTAAGATGGGCCAGGACCAGCATATTCCTGCCTCTCCCCAATGGGATAGCATTCACCCTCTGATGGAAGGTCCCCATCCAGGTTCATGTAACCTGCTCCCCTAGGAACTCCAAGCAGACGCTGGAGCACAGTGGCATCTGTCCTGTCTTCTGCAGCGAGACCAACGGAAGTGGCTCTGCTTGGGCGGGGGGACAGGGAGGGAGGGCACTTGTGGGCAGAGCTGCAGCTCAGGCTGCCCAGCCATCGAGCTCAACAGGGGCCGGGGTTAGGTATTGCTGTAACTCCTTACATATAATATCTAACTAACATAAAAGTAACTATAGAGAGAAGGATTTAATTATAAAGTAGAGAAATAGAGTCAATAACCAACCACTAAGTGACGATGAGCCCTGGCCAGTGTTGCTCTGTGGATAGAGCATCAGCCTGAGGAACAGAGGGTCTTGGGTTTGATTCCTGGTCAAGGGCACATACCTGGGTTGCAGGTTTGGTCCCCGGCCCTGGTCAGAGTGTGTGCAGCAGGCAACCAATCCATATGTCCCTGTCACACAGATCTCTCTCCTCTCTTTCTCTCTCTCCCTCTCTCCCTGCCTTTCCACTCTCTTACAATCAATGGAAAAAATATCCTCTGGTGGGAAGAGGAGGGGAGGGGAGGGGAGGAAGAAGGAAAGAAAGAAAGAAAATGAAAAGGAGATCCCACTCTCCACTCACCCCAAATCAGACCCACCTGGGTCCCATTCCTGCCACTGTCCTGTGGACTTCCTGCCCCCTGCTGGCCACTCTCCACACTGCAGCTCAGGGGACCATGGAGGGGAAAGGGGACAAAGGGCCTGTGCTGCTGAGGATGGCTCCCCTGCTGCGGCCCTCACCTTCCCCCATGGTGAAGATGGCTCCCCTGCCCTTGGCCCCCCATGGTGAAGATGGCTTCCCTGCCCTAGGCCCCCATGGTGCCAGGCTTCCTGTGTCAGGTCCCCCACTTCCTTCCTTTGGCCTCAGAGGCCAAATCACTCTTGGTGCAGAGTCATCCTCAGGGAAACATCTCACGCCCACAACTGGCTCAGCATCATACTAACCTGCCCAGAGCTGCGCACTGCTGAAATACCTAGACACCAAGAGTGCACTTCCAAAGAGGTTCTTCTACCAAAGCTGAGACAGCCACTCACGAGTGGACACAGGGCTTTCCACACAGCCCAGCTGAGCCGGGCTGGGCAGAGGACGAGGGCCGCCAGCACACACACACCTTGATTTTCCTCTGGTCAGTGGCCAGGGTCCCGTCGGTCACCAGGCCAGAGCCCAGGGCATGTTCCAGGAAGCTGCTCAGCTTCTCGGCATCGTGCTCCACTTTGGAGCCTGAGGTCTCAACCAAGACATAGAATGGACTTTCTGGAGAGAGCAGAAGGCAAGATGGGGAGAGGCAGGGCGGTCAGGCTGAGTCAGGAAGCTCTGGGCCCAGGAGCCTTCAGAGCAGGGGCCAGCAGGGCAGGAGCTCTGCTGAGGCTGAAATTCAGAGAGTTTAAAAACAGATCTTTCACTGTAACAAACCACATTCACAGGAAACACTGGAACAACCCAGGTGACACTGAAGCCCTCATTGCAGGAGGCACTCTTACCAACTGAGGGAGACACACCGTCCACCCAGGGCACACCCTCTTTCTAAAGGTTGTATATGTCTTATTTCTTTACCAGTGGGCATTTATGTTGTTTCCTACTTTATACTAAGAGTAGCATCTCATTCAAAATTGGAGTCTTTCCATATTTACAATTGTTATGGACTGAATTGTGTTGTCGCCCCCCACCCCCACCCCCAAATTCCCATGGTGAAGTCCTAATGCAAACCCAATGTGACCATTTGGAGACCAGGCCTTGAAGAAAGTTAAATGAGGTCAGAGGGTGGGGCTCTGACCCTAAGAGGAGGAGTCACCAGAGCTCTCTCTCTGGCCACCATGTGAGGACACAGTGAGAAGGTGGCCACCTGCACGCCAGGAAGTGGGGCTCAGGGGAGATCAACCCTAATGGAACGCAGCCTCCAGAACCGTGAGAAAGAAATTTCTTTTGTTTAAGCCACCCAGTCTCTGGGGTTCTATTAGGGCAGCTAAGACAATAACAATTTCTTTAGGATGGAACTCAGATGTAAAATCACCAAGACCTCCAGCTGAATATTTTTAGGTTCATAATGCAAACTGCCTTCCAAAACCCAATCTGAGTCACACCCAGCGCTTGTGACTTGCTCGCTGAGGTCGGAGGGTGAGCGTGTCATGGAACGGCGCATCTCTTGGTTCTGGAGACAGACATTTCTGGTAAGTGCGCTTGGCTGTTTTGAAGATCCCAGAGCTATGCCCCAATGGACTGCATTCAGTGAGCTAACCGAGGGCACATTTAAAACAAAAGTGAGACTCCTGTGCTCATCCAATAGTGGTGACACCACAACTGCAGGGGGGCCAGTATCCTCCTTCCCGCCCCCTCTCGCACAGAATGGCCTGACAGCCTGAGCCATCCCATGCAGACAGCCTAAATGGAGTGGCAGGTGGGTGGGTCAGTACCTTGCACTGGGCTGGCGAGGTGGAGGTGGTGCCTGACCAGCTGCATGCACTCGGCATCCATGAACTCGTACGCTGACAGGATCTCCCCCAGCATCCCCTTGCAAGTGCTGAAAGTCTGCAAAACCTCAGCAAAGCCTGGGCAACCTGCACAGGACACAGCATCTCAGGAACACGCCAGCCCAGAGCCTTGCCCAGGCCCACCCAGATCCTCTGTAAAGCAGCCTGCCAACCCAACTTCCAGCTGGTGTGCGAGGCAGCCTCTAGGAGCTGCAGAAGCACTGCCGAGGGAAATGCCACTGGTCACCAACAAGTACATCACAGGATCGAAGATGAAAACAGCGAAGGCTCACCAGAGATGCCCACAGTTTCCTCATGACTCGCTCAAGACATAGTCACGGGACACTGAGAGGTCACTGTGGTGCCAGGACACAGGGAGCTGACCCTCCAACTGGAGGGCAGAAGGGACTGAGTGGACTGCTGTAGGTGGAAAGGGCTGGGATGGCAGTGGGGAGGGGTCAGGGATCAGAGGTCACAGAGATGTCGAGAAGAGTGTCCCAGAGAGAAGGGCCTGGGACTGCAGAGGCCTGCAGAAGCTGCACCGAGGGTGCGTCTGCATGGGGACATCAGCAAAAGGACACAGTAGCAAACTGAACAAATCAAAGAAACAGTTGAAATGTAACAGGCGGTGAACGGGTTGGAAAGGATGGAAGCAGGTGAGAGATGGGAGTGCAAACAATGCCACGTGTGTAATCACAGGCTGAGGAAAGGAAATGGGCAATACTGCAACTGACAAGACACCGGGCCAGGGAGATCTAGAGAAATGTACTGAAAACCATAAAAGAGCAAGGGTCCAAAGAAAGAAAGAGATAGATCTCTTCAAGCAGCCCTGGAGGCCGCCCAGAGGGGAGTATCTTCAGTGGAAGAAGGAAACGAGTGCCCACCTGAGCCGGCACACCTAGTGATTGCGCCTCTTGAGAATAAGTGTAAATTAAGGCATTTTCAGACAAACTGACAGTGAGAACTCGTCGCCAGCAGGTGTGCCCCAAAGGACGCTCGAGGATATGTTTACAAAGAGATGAGCCCAGCAGGCAGTCTGACGAAGAAGGAATGAGGAGGAAGGAAAATGGCACATTGATAAAATAATAGTAATTATGATATGAGAGATTAAGACAAATGGGATCAAGAATCCAGACAAGAGGGGACATTTAAAGTCAGGAGGAGAAGAAACAGCTAATGTCCCCACAATCCTGACTGTCCCAGCAGGAAGACACTGATGGCACAGACTGACCGCACTGGTACTAGTTAGGGGCCCACAGAAGCCTCTAAAAAACTGGTGGTTTGCGTCCCTCCTGACCGAGGACAGGAGGAGACGGACCACACACATACCCAATGGAACGAAGGCAAGAAAGGAGATGGGAGCAGATAAAGGGCAGGAACTGAGGGAAGCAGGTGTAAGGTTGTGGTTCATGTACACTGGGAAGGGAGGCAGGTGGTGACAGTTCCTCCATGGTGTGTTTGCTGAGGTGCCAAGGAGAGCATCCAACCTGATCACCCCACATAATGAAGATCAGTGTCCTTGGCCTTATGCCCAATGACAATATTTCCCACAGAATCTTAGGCATATGTTCCATGAATGACAGTGGGTGAGAGAGCTGAGGAAGCTCGACTTTGTTACAGAGTGAGGTTACTCTGCCCAGAACCCGCAAGCATGACTCCAGACCTGACTGAACACCAAGGTCAGGTCCTGGATCCCTTTGGAAAGAGCAAGAAGCTAGGAGAAATGGGAGTCCTGTGAGGGCCCTGTCCATCCCCTCTCTCAAACCATGGGGGCAGCAGGCACTCCACCTACCAAGGAAAGCCACATTCACAGCCCTGGGCTTGGGCGGACACAAGATGGACACGGTGGTAATGACCCCCAGGGTGCCCTCTGACCCGATGAAGAGCTGCTTCAGGTCATAGCCCGTGTTGTCCTTCCGCAGGGAGGTGAGGCAGTTCAGGATGGTGCCGTCGGCAAGCACCTGGCAAGGGAGAAGAATAGGTGTCTAGGAAAGCAGGGGCCCCCGGGTGGGGACAATCAGGCTGAAGGAAGGACTTTTCTTCCCAGGCTGGAGTGAAATCCCCACACCCACAACCATGAGGCTCAGGGCCCAGTTCTCAAAGGAAGCTGGCCCGAGGCAAGGCCACACCTGGGGGTACAATAGGGCCTACACCTGGGGATGGAGCAGGACACACTTCATCAATATGACCAAGTGAGTTACAACAAAAATAATGTGCTGCCCAGCCAGCTTGGTTCCGTGGTTGAGCATCGACCTATGAACCAGAAGGTCATGATTCAATTCCCAGTCAGGGCACATGCCTGGGTTGTGGTGAGTGCAGGAGGCAGCTGACCAATGATTCTCTCTCATCACTGATGTTTCTTTCTCTCCTCTCTCTCTCTCTCCTCCTCTCTGAAATTAATAAAAATATATTTAAAAATAATAATGTGCAGCTGGCCAGAAAACGAAGCTATTGAAACTTTGTGAATTAGCAGATGGAAGTCCAGCATGTATTTATGTTCAGTCCACCCTTGGGTAACAGGACAGAAGGTTCCAAGCTTTAAAAAAACCATGAGGTGTGCCCTAGCTGGTTTGCCTCCATGGATAGAGCGTCGGCCTGCGGACTGAAAGCTCCCAGGTTCAATTCTAGTCAAGGGCTCATGCCCGGGTTGCAGGCTCAATCCTCAGAAGGGGGCGTGCTGGAGGCAGCCAATCAATGATTCTCATCATTGATGTTTCTCTCTCTCTCCCCCTCTCTCTCTGAAATAAATATATATATATATATATGCACACATACATACACACACACACACACACACACAAACACACTATGAGGTGTCTAAGCAGGAGCCAGTGAGGGTTTAGGGAAAGGGACTCCAATGCCCCTGGAGGGGCAGCCAGCAATGGTGTGAGTAAAGGCCAACAGAACCTTGTTCCTTCTCTGCACACAATTCACCGGGAAGCTGACTGGTGGACACTGCTGGGTCATGGGAACCCGCTCAAGGGGAAGGGTGCCTAGAGTGCCTCACGCGGACCCAGAAGCCACGGACCCAGCAGCAGGGCCTCCCCGAGCAGCTGCTGTGTGTAACCCACAGGTTCCGGCCTGGGCGGGGTGATGGGAGCCCCACCACCTGCACCACCTGGGGCCTGAGGGCAGCCTGTGCACCACCCCACTGTCCACACACTTGTGGGCCTTCACAAGAGGAATGAACGCTAACCTGAAGGCACAGGATGTGGAGCGGACAGGCCTTGTGAGCACACTGACAGCTGGGAAAAGGCTGGAAGAGCCCTGAAACTGGCACCTGGACACAGGGAGCCAGACCAGGGGTCCCTGGGAGCGGGCTGCACTTGCACAGCAATGGCTCCGGCTCACCACTTCCATGCCCAGGACAGTCCCACGCAGAGAACCGTATCTCAGAAACCGCAGACCACCTGCGTTGGTCGCCAGGTTGCCCCCGATGTGGCAGCTGCCCTTCGCTCCCAAATCCAGGGGCATGATGAAGTCCCGCTCCTCCACGTACCGGCTCAGCTCTTCCAAAACGCACCCCGCCTGGCAAACCAGGATCCCTGCAGAGCAAGCAGAGCTGCCACAGTTCTCAGCAAAGGGTGACTCAGGCAGAGCCTGCAGTGCGAACTCCCTCTGCCCCAAGGAGCAGCCTCCTCAGGATCCAACCCAGAACCCAGAAAAGGAGCTTATGCCCCATCCCTCCCCAAGAACTTATCTCTGTGAAGACTGTGAAAAAGAGGAAAAACTCATAAGGCAAAAATGAGAAGAAACACACCTGCACATGTATACACCTGCACACATTCATGTGCATGTGTGTGCTCATATATGCACATGTGCACACACACTCATGGACCCCTGTACACATGCATGCTCATGCATTCACACACTCATGCGTACAATTATATACGCAGGCCTATGGAAGGGAGCAGAAAAGAGAGGGTTGTTACAAGGCAGTGGTCCTCAACTAAGTGTGATCTGCAGCCCCAGGGCACATGTGACAACACAGTTTTGGTTGGGGATGCTGTAGGTGTCAAGTGGGTGGAAGCCAGGGATGCTGCTCAACACCCTATGGTGCCCAGGTGCTCCCACCATAAAGAATGATCCAGCCCTAACCAGTTTGGCTCAGTGGATAGAGAGTCGGCCTACGGACTCAAGGGTCCCGGGCTTGATTCTGGTCAAGGGCATGTACCTTGGTTGCGGGCACATCCCCAGTAGGGGGTGTGCAGGAGGCAGCTGATCGATGTTTCTCTCTCATCAATGCTTCTAACACTCTATCCTCTCCCTTCCTCTCTGTAACAAAATCAATAAAATATATTAAAAAAAAAAAGAATGATCCAGCCCGCACAGCCCACTCAAGAAGCCTACACCATGATGCTGCTGCATCCTGAGCAGGAAGCCCCTTCATACTCTGTGACCTCACACTCCCAAAAGGTGGTCCTGCCCAGAAAATGTCAGAGTCCAAAGGGGCCACAGTGACAGCCCATCCCCTTCACCTCAAGCCCACAATATGTCACTAAGTGACCAACTAAACAACACCCTTGTGAGGACATGTCCAGAGGGCTGGGCATGGACGGACCTGGTCCTTTCCTTCCAGGGCCCAGGGCCCCTACCGCCCAGCCCCAGTAGCTGACAAGGATGAGGACAGCACCAACAGGCAGCCAGGCTCACCAGATATGTCCTGAAAGCTGACGACCTGGTTCATGAGGGCAGTAGACAGGATGATCTCATCAAAGACAGGGACACTGCCTCCCACGAGGCCCGTGTTACCACCCTGGGTGTTCACGGCCAGGTTCCTCTGATGACAGTACCTGGGACAAGCACAGGAGGGGTATCAGGTCCCTCTTCCCCACACCCACACCACCATCCTGAGGGATACTCTCTGGGCCAACATCTGAGAGCAGTGATGGCAATCCAATGGAAAAGGATTTGGAGAAACAGGCATGCCCACCTCTGGGAGGCACTGTGCCCACGTGCATCAAGTAAACCCACCCTGTGAGGTGTCAGCCTCTAGCGATGGATTCTGAGAGCAGGCACACATGGACAATGATCTATATATATAAAAGCCCAGCGACCAGAATGGCAGAACGACCAGAATGACCAGAATGACCAGTGGCTAAGCCTACTGCAGCAGCCAACCAGCCTGATCCAGGCTCCAATCACCCCCAACCCCCAGCCAGCCCCACCCTCAATGAGCCCCCAACACCCTGATTGGGGGCAGGGCCAGCTGGCCAACCACCTACAACCCCTCCATCCCCCTGCCCAAGCCGGCCTGGCCCAATGGGCCTCCATTAGGGCAGGCTGGCCAGACCCCACCCATGCACAAATTCGTGCACCAGGCCTCTAGTATATAATAATGTGAAACTCAAGAACACCTTCATGTGATCTGGCAACTTTGGGGGACTGTAAAATGTAGGGCACTTGTGAGGTGGGTGGAAAATGGCACGGAAGAGTAATTTACACCAAGAAATGGCCATGGATTTGCCAAATGGAAAGGGGAAAAAAGATGACAATGTCTTAGATACAATGTGACAACATTTAAAACCACATGCAGCAGAAAAGATACTACATAAATCAAATGTCATCAAATGTTAATTCTGGAGGTGAAATTAATGATTACTTCTGCATTTTTTTTCTTTTTTTGTTAATCCTTTCCCAAGGATATTTTTCCATTGATTTTTAGAGAGAGTAAGAGGGAGGGAGAGAGAGATGGGAAAAGAGGAAAAGGAAGAGAAAGAGGGGGAGCGAGAAACATTAATGTGAGAGACACTGATTGGTTTCCTCCCACATGCGACCCGACCACCAACCACTGGGATTGAACCTGAAACCCAGGTACATGCCTGTGACCAGCAAGCAGACCCTCGACATTTCAGTACACGGGCCAACATTCTCAACCACTCAGCAACACCAACCAGCGCTGCATTTTTTTTCTTTTCTTTTTTTTTTTTTAATCCTCAACTAAGGATATTGTTTCCACTGATTTCTAGAGAGTGGAGGGAAATAAAGAGGGGGAGAGAGACACATCGATTGGTTGCCTCCTGCACACACCTCTACCAGAGCTGAGGAACTTGCAACCAAGATAAATGCCCTTGACCGGGAATCGAATAAGCAATCCTTTGGTTCGAGGGCCAATGCCCTAAATACTGAGAAAAACTGGCCATGGCTGCATTTTTCTTTGTGATTTTCTATGTTTCCAATTTTCCTATCTATATAATAAAAACCTAGTGGTCCTAACGCCATAACGACCAAGACCGGTCACCAGGAGGTGCACTGATGGGTGACGCTGGGTCGCACAGTGCGCTGGGTCTGAGTCTTGTGCGATTTCACACACTGGGCCTCTAGTAATAACATAATATTTATTGATATAAAAAATAAAAAAGGCATATTTCAAGAAAAGGTCCATTTCCTTAGAGTCTGCAGCCACCCCCACACCATGCCCAGTCCAGCACTCAAGATTCTGAGGTCCTGAGGTTTGAGGCCTGGCTCTGCACAGGCTGCCAGCTTCCTAGGGTTTGTGTTTGTGTGTCTTCAGGAGGAAGCTGCTCACATACCACAGGGAGGGCTTCTTACCTGAGGATGTGAGACACCTCCTCCGATGTCCGGGGCTTCAGCAGTACCTTGCTACAGCCTGAGACAGAAAAGGGCGTTACACATGGGAAGGGGGCCTCCCTGGAAAAGGAAGGTTCTTCAAAAGCACTTACTCCTTCCTCAATGAGAGACCCGCACAACCACAGTCACCCACAAACCTCAAGGACAAGAGCAGTCAGTCTGTTCACTGAGAGGAGGCGGAGAGGCCAGTAGAGGGTGCCCACGGCAGTCATGGTGAAGGTGGTGGGATGTGAGGGAGGGGTGCCTGCCTGGCTTCCTCGCTGCAAGTTACTAAGGATCGTGGGCAGACACTTGACACTATGTGGATACCCTGTTGTTCCTCCAAGTTCACCCCAGGAATTTAGCCTCTAGTGATTTTTCCTGCCTGAAGCAGTTCTTAGGATAGTTGCCAAATGGGGATTTTCACGCATCCTGCATGGAATAGCTGACCGTGTACTGTAAGGAGGGGCCTTCCTTCTCTCTCATGTATTTCTTTATCTATTCAATCACATCAGTGTGGACGCATGTGTTCATTTTTTCTTTTATTCACTGGTTACAATTCTTTGGTGTCATGATTTGAGGTCCAGATGTGGCTGGTGGGAGTCCCCTGAACTAGTCCATCGACATCTGTAACCACTGCCCCCCTTCTGCACCTTTGTTTTGTTGAAAGAACTCTGACTGGATGAGTGGAGGCTGCAGAGACAGGAGGAGCACCAAGCATGTTCTTCTTACATCATTAACTCTTCATGAAGCTGTGAGATCAGGCCAGTGGGTGTGGCTCAGAGCTTGAGCTTCGACCTATGAACCAGGAGGTCATGGTTTGATTCCCTCAGCACATGCCTGGGTTGTGGGCTCAGTCCCAGTATGGGATATGCAGGGGGCAGCCAATCAGTGATTCTCTCTAATCACTGATGTTTCTGTTTTCTTTCTCTCCATTCCTCTCTATAAAAATGTTTTTTAAAAAATTAAAATCAATAAAAATGTTTTTTAAAATTCCTAACTGGGAAGTCACACCCCATGGAAACAATTTTTTAATAAAAGGTTTACCTTTGCCTTAAGCAAGCCTTGTCAATTGTTCTTGTGTATCTGCATCAACACTTTTTTTTTTTATCAACTCACTTTTGAAATAAGCATAACCACCCTCAAGTGAGCATTAATCTT
The DNA here is from genome assembly GCA_004026665.1 of Murina feae. Lineage (NCBI taxonomy): Eukaryota > Metazoa > Chordata > Mammalia > Chiroptera > Vespertilionidae > Murina > Murina feae. The sequence continues at coordinate 26,851 of PVJC01009349.1, forward strand.
AACTATCCTGTAATGCAGCAGTTCTCAACCTGTGGGTCACGACCCCTTTGGCGGTCGAACGACCCTTTCACAGGGGTCACCTAAGACCATCCTGCATATCAGATATTCACATTATGATTCATAACAGTAGCAACATTACAGTTATGAAGTAGCAACGAAAATAATTTTATGGTTGGGTCACAACATGAGGAACTGTATTTAAAGGGCCAGAAGCTTGAGAACCAATGCAATCCCTACCTTGCTTTCTCCCACCCTCATGTAATCTTCATTATGGTCCTTCCTTAATTTCAAATGCACGAAGGCTGCAAAACTGTTATTTTCTGGAGCATTTGAGATCTTGCTCCCCGGTATATGTCATCAATTTGGCTCAAATAAGCTCTTATAAAAATTCTCTATAGGCCCTAGCTGGTTTGGCTCAGTAGATAGAGCGTTGGCCTGCGGACTGAAGGGTCCCTGGTTTGATTCCAGTCAAGGGCACATGCCTGGATTTCGGGCTTGATCTCCAGTAAGGGGCATGCAGGAAGCAGCCAATCAATGATTCTCTCATCACTGATGTTTCTCTCTCTCTCCCTCTCCCTTCCTCTCTGAAATCAATTTTTAAAAAATAAAAATAAAATTTAAAAAATTCTCTACAAGTTTGGCCGTTTCTTAGGTCCCATGTAATGAAAGAGGCAGAGACTGGACTGATGCTGTCACAAGCCAATGACGTCCCCTAGAAGTTGGAGGAGGAAAGAAGGACCTCCCCCACCACCCCAGAATCTCAGGAAGGAGTGCAGTCCTGCAGACACCTGATCTCAGCCTTGTTGCCTCCAGAATTGGCAGGATCCATCTCTGTTCTCTTAAGCCCCATTTGTGATTCTTTGCCCAGGAGCCTAACACAGGAGCTGAGAGGAAGCACGCAGTAAACACACAGACCGCCTCAGGGCAGCAGGGAACTGCCTGGTCCTTTAATGTGAAGGCCATGCACCACTGTGGAGAGCAGAGTTAATAACTAACTCCAGCTTGTGTCTGAACCTTATCATCTGAACACATACAGCCAAGCCTGGAGCTGCCAGCAAAAGGGAGACAACCCACCTGTGTAAGTTATAATGCTGACCAAGCATCGTCGTGGGCCGAGCCAAATATTTTGATTTGGATTTCGAGGGTTAATCTCAGAGACCACAGCTAATCTAACAAGTGCAGATGGAGGGAGACGCCTGGACAAGGACAGAAGTGAAACAAAGAGCAGGTGACACTTGCTGCCCGCCCGCCTGCAAGCGAACCGTGCTGACAGCTCCTGTGTCTGACTTGGTGACTGTTTGTTACTTCGGGGCCTTGCTGCCTCAGGTAGTTCAGCAGTCCTCCTTGCAAGACATGCCCCGCCCCCACCCCCCCACCCCCGCCCCCACCCTGGACACCGAGGCCTCTGTGACACCGAACGACCAGTAAACACTGCTGTGTGAATAGCCTGGACTGAAGAACATTTGAGACCCCTGGACTTTCAGTTTGTTAACCCCCAACACTTGTATGTGTTCTGATGTGTTTGTAATTTGGATTAAAACTGCAAGTGCTAAATGGACAGCATAGTCACCTGTGTTGGTGTTGGGAACCTAGAGGGCCAAGTGGCCTCAACCAAACACCCCTGATCTTATCTGGGGGTCAGGACATCAAGTGACTTATAAGAAAGACTATACTACAGCCAGAGAGCTCATGACAACCACCAATAAATGTCGATCAATTCTGTCCTCAAAGCATCTTAAAGTCACCTCTTAGCAGCTTTTTGCAGCATAACAAAAGCGTCCTTGCTCACCTCGCATGGTTCTCAGCCAGTCCACATTCGAAGCCTCCAGCTCCTCTGGGTCTGTGATGACCCTCCTGGGGACGATGCGCTCAAAGGTGGCCAGGTCTTCCTCAGACACTGTGGAGAAGGGCAGCCGCCGCACAGGGTAGCGCTCGGAGGTCAGCACCACCTCGGGGGCCTGGGAGGACGTGGAGGAGCTGCCTCTGCGAACCAGGGGGCTAATGCCCACGACTCCATGAAGTCTGCCCCACGAGGGGGCTCTGGATGCCCATGCCCAGGTCCTCTGCTGCACGAAGGCTCCGGGAGTGCAGGCTGCCCGCCACGGGAAGAGCCACGCAGGCCACCTGGCGGCCAGACGCGGCACCATAGCTCTTGCCCTAAAAAGCAAGTGATGGGACCTGTAACCCTGGACTGCTAGGAGCCGTGAAAAGGAAATGATTGCCCAGCAGGTTTGGCTCAGGGAACAGAGCATCGGCCTGCGGACTGAAGGGTCCTGGGTTCGATTCTGGTCAGGGGCACATGCCCAGGTGAGGTCTGGATCCCCAGTAGAGGGTGTGCAGGAGGCAGTGGATCAGTGATTCTCTCTCATCATTGATGTTTCTCTCTGTCTCCTCCCTTCCTCTCTGAAATCAATAAAAACATTTAAACCCATGCTCTTGCCGGGGTGTGGTCCCCTGCACCTCCTGAGAACTCGCTGGGCTGTCCATCCCTAGGCAGCTGACCTTTGTCTCCTTTCGGCCCTCTTCCTTCAGAACAAAACCAGGACTCGAGGCTTTCAAAGGAAGGGACAGATGAAGTTGTACACTTAAAAGTGGCTAACTGGTAAACTTTATGTTTTATGTATGTGTTACCACAAGTTTAAAAAGTGAAGAATCAAAAAAAGGACGGATGAGGGGGCATCTCCGGCTGCCCACGTGGTGGAGGCGGTTCGCACACTGACCCCGCACCCCGTGAGAGGTGACAGGCGGAGACCGGCCCTCACCCGGCGCTCGGACAACCTGGACGGCACCCGGGGCAGCGCTCCCGCCCGCTGCGTGGCTCGGGGAAGTGAGCCGGCTGCTCGGAGCCCTAGCGCTCGGAGGGACACGGAGCGAGCTCAGGCTCTTCCCGCGAGAACCACCGCCGCGCAGCCTGCGTGGTCACGTGGTGGACGCAGCCCGCACAGGGTCGAACCCGCGGACGGCGCCTGCGCGCCTTGTCGTCTCGCCATCCGCGACCACGGTCGCCGCTCCGCTCCGCAGCCCGCGGCCCCTCCGCTCAGACCCCTGGCGGCCGCGCGCGCGCACTCACGTCCGCGTCCCCGTCCCGGCCGCAGCGGTCGTCGCCCTCCTCCAGCCACCAGAGCCAGTGGACAGAGCGGGCAGGACTGAGCCTGCGCACTGCCGCCCTCCCGGCCCCGCCCCGCTCCCCAAGCCCCGCCCCGCCCCAAGCCCCGCCTCCCCATAGGTCCCGCCCCCAGGGCGAGGGCGGCCACACCCCTCGCCGCAGACCGCCAGCCTCCACTCGCGTCGCGCCCCGCCCCGCCCCGCCCTGCAGGCTCTCGGCACTCTCCCACCCCTCCCTCCTCCTGTGGGCCCTCAGGGGACTCTGCAGGAGCCCAGAGCCCTGGCCCGCTCCAGCCCAAGGGCAGGCAGACCCCGAGCTAGTTCCCAAAGCTGCCTGCCAAGCAGCGGGAACATGTTCTAGGACAGAGGCCCCGGCCTGGGACTCGAGCGAGGGGACCGCAGAGGAGCGGGGGCGGGGGCGGGAGCGTGGCCAGGCTGCGAGAGCCACAGCCGGACCGCAGCCTCATGGACGCTCCTGTCATCCCAGTAACGGCCCTCACCCCAGCGGCACCCGTGCCAGTTCCCAGCCTCACCCCATTGCCTCCGGGGTGCCGCCCTCGCCCCTAACCTCTGAATCCCAGATCCACGGGCACCCCCTCCCTTAGCTTCTCTCCACCAGCCTGGTCGCACCCGCTCCCCGGGTGGCTGAATCCCGCCTAAGGGTACTTCCCCATCAGGTGTGAGGCCAGCCCCCCACAGAGCAGAGTCCTAATCAGTCCCCTCCCTGACGCTGTCAGATCCAGAAACCAGCTTCCTCCCTTGCGCGCGCGCGCACACACACACACACACACACACACACACACACCCCGTTAGGGGTGGTAGCTGCTTCCTGCAATTACTGTTCCCTGGGCCTCCAGTACCCTGAATTAAACTGTTACAGTAACACGTGGCTCCTGCTTTCCTGACCACACAGTACTGGTGCCGAGTAGGGTTCTCTTCCACCCTCTGGCTCCCAGGGGTCCTACTGAGGCATCCCCAGTTGCCTGTGTGGTCAGTGATGCCCACCGGGGAGATACTCTTCTATGTCCAAGGATGAGGGTCTGTGGCCAGACTACAGACAGCAAGAATGTTCGTGTAATCCTGATTCCAGAGTTGCACTGATGGCTTTGCCGAGAACAGCCAGGTCCTTGCCAGGCCACTGGCCGCATGCCCGGTGACAATGCTGCAGCTGGAGTCATCACCTATGTCTTTGTATAGTCCCTCAGGTAAACTGGGAGATGCTGAGTACATCCCACTGCACCTTCCTACCAGGAATGTGTTTGCTTTTGCACCAGTCTTGGCAGGGAGAGGACAGGCCAACCCAGAAACTTCTACTGGCCCTTCCTGCCTTAATGGCCCTTGTTTCCCAGGTCCGTTACTGTGGGAATTCCGCCAGCTGTCAGGTCTGTTTCAGTGACACGGGTGGGTCCTGGGGAGACAACCACTCAGACAAACGTGACAGCCGTAGGCCCCACTCTGATTAGACCAGCATCTGGGACCTCTGGGGACTGGTAACAGTTCAGAACTAGGGTGACCAGCCCTATCCCGGAGAGCTCGTGTTTCCTTCTCCCAGAGAGTCACCCAAAGCACTGGCTACAAGTGCCCTTGGAGTGCTCAGAGGAGACAGCCTGTGGTGCACTCCAGGTCTGTGAATGATTTTCATCTGAAAGTGAGGCTCCATCATGGTGACCACATTGGGTTTCTGGACGTTAGCCATTAACTCTCAAGGAATGTCCTAAGAACTAGTTAGTCCTCAAAGGGATCTTCACACCCGGCGGGTCTTGATGGCAAACCTGTTCCAGACAAAGCACTTTTAAGTCTCCATACAGCAACTCATGGCACTCTCATCCACACACTTCTTGTAAGCCTGCGAACCAACTTCTGATGCTAAAACACAGGTGGGGCCGAGTGCTGGTCAGTAACCAAGGTGAGGACAGGGCCTTACTCAAGCCCATGGCCAGCAAACAAGTCTCCTCCAGTTCACCTCAAACCCCCTTCAAAATTCAACATAGGATATACTCACCACCTCTGGACACAATGCTGAAGTTTTATCATTTCCCAAAATGATGCATTCTCTACTGTTTGTTCAAAAAAATACTTTATTTATTAAACAATATATCCATAATCTATAACATGATCAAAAAATACAGATATACATCTTTACATTATTTAATAAAAAGATTTACAATATTATATTTCCTTTACAAATGGAACATAGGTAATAATTCCTTGAAAATAAAATGTAACATTCATGTTAAAGCTGCATCATCTTTTTGGATGAAATGTGGTAAAAGTGAACACGACAAAACACATACGAAGGAAGAAACTTCATAGGACTGTCTCCTGAATGAGAACATTTTTTAAGACTTCCCATTTTAAATGCCTCTCAGCACAGGTAATGACAACTAATCACTGTTCACTAAAAATGGAGGAAAACCTTTACTCAGCAATGCTCATGAGAAGCGTCCGAATCCTGTGACGGGGCAGGCCTTGGCTATGACATGTGGACAGTTATTGCTTGAAGCAGCCCCTGCCAAGGGCTGCCAGGGACAGGGCAGGGAGCAAGTGCAGTGTGGCTCCCTGGAACAGCACTGACACACAGAGGGCTGGTGATCCCATGCATCCCACCACACACATGGCTGTACACCCAGCTTCCAGGGCCCTGGCTAGTCCCAGCCTTCTGTCCACCTGCCTGGGGCCCAGCCTGCACAGTGGGGACAGTCACTCAGGCTTTAGCCCAGCCAACAGCTCCATTAGCACAGCCAGAGACGCAGAGCTCAGCTTAAAAAAATTTTTTGTTAGTGTAGATGTGTTCTGTTGGAGAACAAGGAGGTTTCTCAGATGGTAGGTGAAAACATAGCATTGAGAATAAGAAAAATGGTTCTGCTTCTCCTCTGAACAAGATACTTCTTCCCTTACCAGGAAACCCCAGCCATGGAGGCAGCACGCTCACCTGCTGGGCCAGGCCCAGCCCAGATCCTGCAACCTGAGGGATGAGGTAGGCTCCACAGCTGTCCTCAGGATCAGACATGGGACCTGGCAGATAGGGTTCCAGCCTGAATCACCCCCAGGACAAGGGCAGCCAAGCCGTGGGGAGCGAATCACTGTGGTGCTCCAGCTGTCCAGGGCCAGAGACAGCCAGGTAGCCTGACATTCTTTCTCAACCAGAAAGCCACCCTTTTGTCTTTCTGACTCCAACGGTATTAATGGTCAGGAACGGCGTTCAGGTATTCTCCAAACATCCCAGGGGACCTTCCTATGATGCTCATGATTTCCATTTTTTCACAGCTGTCTGCATATTATTTTGGAGATATTATTGTAACTGGAAAAAGTAAACACTACAAACAGATAAGCACAGAAAGTTACAGAAAGTCGACACATGGGATGCTGCACAGTGACAATCAGAATGACAACATGGAACTTTAAACAAAAGCTTAAGACAGAAGTTTGGTCTCATTCTCAGGAAATGAGCATGGCCTCAGGAAACCAGGTGATGATTGAAACTAGCCAGCCATTAACCTGCATCCACAAACATGCTGTGTTCCAGTGGCAAGTGAGTGTGTTCAAAGATGAAGTGCAAATATTAAATTCGCTTCCAAAAAATCATCACGAACTTAATGTACTTACCTATCCTCTCCACAAAAACTGGTAAAGAAGAAAAAGAATTTCTGAAACTGATTCCTCACAATCTTTAAACACCTGTAATATAAAACTAAGTTGCTAAATACAAGTGGGCCTTGTGTTCCAACGCAGCTGAGTTACAGGTGCATCCCCTTCTTCCTGAGCAGCAAGACGACATCGGTTCTGAGACAGTGCATCAGGCCTGGAACCCACCAGGGACAGGCTGTGGCAGCTGCTGACCCCTACCCTAGCCACCAGCCCGAGACTGGAAGGGGCACATAGCAGAAGTGGCCCGCCTGCAGTCATCTGGAAGCACGTCCTGCTCCCTAGGGTGGCTCTAGAAAGGACAACAGTGTGGACACGTTCCGTGCCGGGTAAGACCCACGAAGGGTCACAGGTTCCAGCTGGACCCCAGCTGCCCTCTGATATCTGCTCCCACTTGCCAAATATTAACTCATTTGCAGGGAGGGGCTGATCTAGGATGCAGCTTCACCAGTTCCTCTGCCCTATGTCCTCTCCGTGGTGAAACACTGGAAGCTAGGAGAGGATGTGGTACAGGAGGCCATTGGAAGCAAACAGGTGGACCACTCATGAGGACATTCCTCACAAAGAGAACGAGATTCTTCTGAAGCTGGGCATTTCACACCTTGATTCTATCTCCTGGGTCTTTTTTTCTGGCCAAAGGAACCCTGACTTGTCTGAATCACACAGGTGGGTCTTAGAGAGTCCAGGACCTCCCAGAAGCCCCACTCAAGGTACCATCACAAGTGGATTTCAACATACCAAATGTATGTGATGTCCCCAACCAGTACCAAAGAGACAGTTCAAAATCAGTTTGGTGAATGCTGATTGAACAGAAAGTACACTCTAGTTTCCTAGCTTCATTCCAGAACTGCTATTGTGGCACAAGAAATTCACAAATCACATTACATAATTATAGTCCTCTGGGAGCCAAAGTGCTGGCCAGTGTGTAACAGAAACAGGTTCAAAAATCGGCTCTTAGTAGACTGGATTCATTTCACAAACAGACTTCATGCGATTACAAATAATTTCATCTTCACAGTAAAAACATCCGGAATTCCCAGAGAAATGGAACATCTGCCAGTCTGTTACGCTGTTTCTCATTGGTGCTGGTCATGGTAACCGGCCCGTCTGCCAACCCAGAGCAGTTTACTCCAGTCAGTGAAACATCAGGGAGTCCAGACTAAAAGGCAGTGCACAGCCAAGCAGAGCTTCTTCTGGGAGAGCGCAGCCCTTCCTCCTGTGCAGCTGCCAGCTCCGAGCGCCCGAGCGGGAGGGCGCCTTCCGGCAACGCCCACCAGACTCCACACCCGGGCACTCAGCGTGGCCAGTGTACATACAGTGGTGTGGGCTCTCAGGAGCAGCTCAGGAAACTGCAGACCACAGAAGGCTCACACCTCTAGCTGCAAAGTGAGGGCAGTATCTGCTCCCAGCTGGCATGTCCCACGCACCCAGCACACCGCACGCATACATCCACGGAGTCACTCGGGCTCGTGGGGCTGCTGTGCTCAGTGCTGGGTCTGTACAAAAAGTCATGAGAACAAAGTCACTGTGGCAAGTCCCCATAATATCCTTCCTCTGTGCAAACAGGGCTCGGGTGGGTTCTTGTTGGTTTTAGGAAATATCCAGAATTACAACTGGCCACTGAGTTATTAAATATCATTCAAAACAAGGTAGCTTTAAGATGAAGGTAAAATATTGCAACGTGAATAAGGGAGTGTATCAACTTGCTCTTCTGGCCCCCGTGTCAGCCTCTTCCTTACTTCTTCTTCCTCCTCTCCTGGACACACCGAGGACAGAACCTGTGATGAGAGAGACAGAGTGTTAGCCCTTTGCAGATTTCTGCCGGCACTTGGGAAGCCCAGACCCTGGCTCCCGGTGAAATAGCACCAGAACCAGAAGAAAGACCCACAAACACAATGCACAGCTCTCCCACCAGGAAAAATCTCCTAAGCAAGTCGCTCTATCTAGCATGGCTGTTTTCAAATAGATACAAATCAATCAGCAAAACTGCTTTCAGACATGAGCATTCCTCTTGACCAAATCAGAGAGGACAACTGCTGTCGAGCTGGTAGCCTAATGTGGGTGCAGGATGACATGCACGCTGACCAGGCAGGCCACAGGCTCCCAGTCCATCCTGCAGACTGTGGTTAGGTGACCCTGTGCAAGCAAGTTCCAGAGTCTCAGATGCAGAGCGCTTTCTCAGTCACTCCTGGACCACGGCAGCACACAGGGACACAAGGGATAGTCCAAACTGCTGTCCATCTCAGCCCTCCAGAGACTCCTATCAGAAGGCAGCTGATTACCGTGTAGCTGAGCTCAACCAGGCCACAGAAGGCTACGCTAGTGAATGGGCCCTGAGGAAGCCTCGGTCCCTGCTCTTGCCCCTATCCCTGTCCTCTGGCCCCTGCCCTAATCCAGAGCCTGCCCCCTGACCCTACCTCTGCCCCTGGCCTCTGCCTGCCCCCTGACCCTACTCTACCTTCTGGCCCCTTGCCCTGCCTGCCCCCTGACCCTACACCTCCCTGTGGCCCCTGCCTGCCAACTGCCCATGCCCTGGCTGAGCCTTGAAGCAGCGCCCTGCATCATGTCACACACGGCACACATGGCAATCAGCTCACACCTCACCGAAAAAGAAGCCTGCACACTCGGTGATCTCTAAAAAGACCACAAAGACGTACAGCCAGCATGGCACAGTGGTTGAGCACTGACTTATGAACGAGGAGGCCCTGGTTCGATTCCTGGTGAGGGCACAAGCCCAGGTTATGGGCTCAATCCCCAGTGGGGGGCATGCAGGAGGCAGTTAATCAATGATTCTCTCAACACTGATGTTTCTCTCTCTCTCTCTCTCCCTCTCTCTCTCTCTCCCCCTCTCTCTCTCTCTCTCTCTCTCTCTCTCTCTCTCTCTCTCCCTTCCTCTCTGAAATCAATAAAAATATATAAAAAGGCCCCAAAGAAATGAGAAGGAGGACAGCCAGGTTGGGTCCCCACCATGCCTCCGGGCTTTGCCTGCTCTCCCAGAGGCAAAACTGTTTTCCAAAGTCTGCTAGGAAACTTCCACCAGGAGCTCCACAAACAACTCAAATACAGCATGTCCAGAATCAAACCCTCATCAAACCCCTCCTGCCTCCTGCCCCTTCCATTAGCTCAGGAGCTCCCTGTCATCACAGGCCAAGCCTGCTCCATGGGCCGGCCTCCTCAAGCCCAAAGGGCCGCCCTGATCAGCCAGGGCTCATCACATGCCCATCACCCACGCCAAAAGGCACCGTCAGGGGTGCTGCATCACGTCTCAGACTTGCTGGTGCATCCGGGTGCCCAGGGAGCACCTGCCGGGACAAGACCACACAGGCTGAGACACAGCACTGCACCGGCCCTGCTGTCACCCTCTGAGGACCCAGGATAAGGCAGACTGTCCCTAGGGCATCTAGTCCCCGTCTGCACAGCAAATGTGTCACACACACAAACAGGGAGGGTGACATCTCCACAACTGCAGCCTAGAACATGCCTGTCTTTAGAACAACCAGGTTTTTACTTAAATGGTATCATAGAGACAACTGAATACCAGGATGAAGAACAGGAGGGGCTCAGTCCAGAGCACGTGAGTCCCTGACCAGGCAGAGGCCCGCCTGCCTGGTCCCATCCATTTAACACTGTGTTCCTCATCTTCTCTGAAAGCTTCCCCAGCAGAAAAGAGCCCCTCATTTCTCATTTTATTTAGGACTATCTCTACCTCACTCAAAAGAGTCCGAATGGCCATTACACAGAGCAACAGAAATGTAGGTGTTTTACAAATATAATAGAAGATGCCCCAGGTGAGGTGGGCAGCAAATGACCCTCATCAACTTGGCCAGGGATACAGGACCAGTGTGTGACACAGCCAGATCCCCAAACCCACCCCCAGAGCACTGGGGGCCAGAGCAGGGAAGGTTACTAGGCCCAGCCACCCCCACCTCATTCCCGGGAAGGAGATAGAGCACTGCCCCATACTGACCATTTTCCTTTGGGCTTCGTGGTCAGGTCTACACAGGCAAAGTGAAACCACTCGATCGGACACTGCAAGGCAGCAGGGGAGAGGGGGAGAGCTGCAGTGAGCATGTAGCTTGCTGTGTGCCAGACACAGAGAGTCTGCCACCTCCCCATCCCACCCCACCGTCCCCTCACTCCTCCCCATCCCAGCCCACCCGGTACAGGACCCTGCCCACAGTCCCACAGGGGGATGCCGCAGTGTCTGGCTTCCCATCTCAAGGCCCCACATCTTGCAGCAGAACCCTACTGCAGCACGCCCAACACTCACATCTGGATTGTCACAGCCAATCATCTCCCCGTAGGACACCTGGTGACAGAGGCAGTAGGTGGGCTCGTTGGGGTCCACGGGCATGTCCAGCACATCAGAGGGATGCACAGAGAGGATAGTGTCAGTGAAATCCGACCTGCATGGACACAACAATGTTGAGCAGCCGTTAGATGAGACCACATTGCCCCTGTGGTACCTGACTGGTAGTGGGGGTAAAGGCGCATTCACCTTTCGGCTTCAGGGTCCAGCCCACTTGGGCACATGAAGCCATCCTGCCTCAGTCCCTCCACCTGGATAGGACCTGTTCCCAGGACTCACCCTCACCCGAGGTTGACTCTCTTCCGCCTCCTCCCCACCCAGGGCAAGCACCCTAGCATCCCACCCAGACAGGTCCAACAGTCTGAGCAGGTCTGCCCCCACCAGCTCTCTCTCCATCCCTCCCATGACAATGGCTTATGAGTTCCCACTCACATCCCAACATATCTTCTTCACCCCAAAAACCAGGAAGCCCACCAGCTCTCTCACCCTCCAAAATCTAAATCTTAGGAGTCCCCCTCTGCCCACCCATCAGCAGGGATGCTTCTGACCACAGCCACCCTCCCCATCCACCTGGGAGGCAGGCCTGTTGCCATCCCCCTTCAGTTCCCCTCAGGGTCACTAACCCATGGCCCAGCCAGGACCCCGCCATACCCACACCTCCCTCCAACCCCACAGCTCTGCAGCGGGTAGTAGGACAGACGTCCACCTGTTACAGGGAAGGGACTAGGGCATTTACTCTTAATGTGTTTCAGTATTTTTTAAATAAAGCTGCAAGCTGCAGGTTACACAGACAGTATATTCCCATCAGTATAGAGATCTGCCCCCAGACAGAACACACATGTTCACCGAACACACACGTGCTATGTACACTCATTCACAGGGCAACAGGGCAGAGGGGAAGCTGAGCAAGTGGTAGGCCAAGACAACTGACGTCACGACGTGGGTGACATGAGAAGTCTGCTTCCCAAAGGGAACACCCCCTTACCTGTTCCGGTCTAGGAAGGTTTTGTGCCTTTGTGGTCACATACCAAGCTCTGTAAAGCCCCCAGCGTGCCACATGACGCCCCATATACGCTGCCCACCCCCCAGCATGAGTGCCGCCCATGCAGGCTCCAGGCACATCTGGGTCTCCTCCCTCTGCTCTGTCTCTGGGAATAGACAGGATTTTTTCTTTAGATCTGAAAATCATAAATGTCACAAGAACCTGTGCCATCCATGTGCTTTAACACTGCTTCAGGCAACAGTCACAGCATGGCCCATGACACGGTCTCACCCACCTGCTGGCTCTGTCCTGTCTCCCAGGTGCTCACCCTGAATAACCACAAGTGCTTGGCATTCTCTCTCTCTGTGGCATTCCCACACTTCTGCAGACTGTTTCAGTTGCCCCCTGACCCTTGCCTGTCACTCCGTGTTCAAGGGCACCGGCCAGGTGTGGGTGGCAGCAAGACAAGCTGGAGGGACTTAGGGAACCACCTGGTAAGGTCACCACCTTGCCAGCAATCAGGCCTGGGGATTGGTCCCGAGCCACCCCCTCTCCAGTCTCACCAGAGGGGGCTCCAGAGTGGCGGTGCTCATGCTACCCCTGGAGGGAAGCACATAGGAAGTTGCCAAGCCTGTCCCTCGAGCAGGCCAGGCGACCCCACTGCCTGAGGTGCTCACTCTGGCCTGACTGGACACCAGACTGTCCTCCAAGCTAATTCCTGTGGACATAGAGGACCTCCCTCCCCAGGCAATGACAGGGGCCCCTCCCAAACACTGCAAGTAGCCCTCCAGTAGGGACGGCTACCCATCCAAGCTGCGGGATGTGAGGGCTACAGGACGAACTGTCCCTGGTCCACACACAGCTCCTGCCTTGGCAGAAGACAGCATGGCCAGGCAAGGGAACAGACGAGCCAGTATGGCTCAATGGCTGAGCACTAACCCATGAAGCAAGAGGTCCCAGTCAGGGCACATGCCCACGATGTGGGCTCAATCCCCACTAGGGGTAGCCAGTCGCTGTTTCTTTCTCATCAATGTTTCTATTTCTTTCTCCCTCTTCTTTCCTCTCTCTCTAAAAAGCAATAAAAACATTTTAAAAATAACTAACAGCACAGCCTGCGTGGCTCAGTGGTTGAGCATCGACCTATATGAACATGGAGGTCCCCTAAAAATGATGCTTATGGCATACAATGGGTTAAAATCTAAGATAATCAATGGCTGACCTGAAATAATAACACTGATATATTGTGAGGCTTGTCACATGTAGAAGTAAAAATTCTGACAAGAACAGGAGCAGGAAGGAAGAATATGTGCGTAGGTTCTTATATTAAACATCTGAACAATCTAAATATTGCAAGAAAAGGCGAAGATTATCAGATTAGATGAAAAAGCAAGACACAACTACTTGCTGCCTTTAAGAAACCCACTCCAAATATAAAAACATACACATGCTGGAAGAAAAAGAATGAAAAAGGAAACATACACCATAAAAAACTCACCATCAGACAGTGGGAGGAGCTATAGTAATATCAAACAGAGCAGACTTCAAAACAAAGAACATTACAAGGAATAAATAAATTTCATAATGATAAAGAAATCAATTACTGTTTTTTAAAAACTAAATGCTCATGTAGAACCAAATAACAGAGCTTCAAAATACATGAAGCAAAAACTGACAGACCAGAAAGGAGAAACAGGTAAATCCATAATTAGAGTTGGAGATTTCAACAATCCTCTCTCAAATAGTTCATAAACTAAACAGAACAACAAGAATACAGAAGACTTGAACAATACTATTAACCTAGCCACTAAATTCATGTTTATAGAACACTCCACACAATGACAGTAAAATACATATTCTTTTCAAGTAGATATGGAATGTTCAACAAGACAGACCATAACCCATAACACAAGTCTTAATCAATTATAGAAGATTTCAATTATAGAATGTTCTCTGATCCTAACAAAAATAGAAATTGAAATCAAAAAGTTACATGGAAAACCCCTAATTACTTGGAAACTGAGATATCTACTCATACACAAGATATGGGTCAAAAAAAAACCACCAGGGAAAATTTTAAATATTTTGAATGGAATTTAAAAATATATATGTATAGATAGGTAAACACCGGAATTGCGGCCATGCACAACCATTTCAAAATAACAACGAAAAGAAAAAAACGGACACCACCCAGACCCACAGGAAGGCTGGCTGAGTGAAAATCCTACAACTAGAAAGAGGCTGAGACTCAGAGGAAGTGCAGAAATAAAGTGCAGAGGTACAGAGGCGCGTGCGAAGGGTATCGAGGAAAGGGCTGGCAGCATTTCGTACTGGAGGGAGGCACAAGCTCCTGACAGCTCTGAACTCCAGTTCCAGACGAGTTTCTGGGGACTCAGAACCATACGGGAAGGAGCTGGACTGTCTGGCACCATCTGGCACCGTCTGGCACCGGGAGGAACTACAGAGCAGCTTGAGACCTGGTGCCTCCTAGGGCAGGGTTGAGAAGCAGCCATAGCTGGTTGCTCTGCCCAGTAGACTCCCAGAGTCCCCGCCCCACTCAAGCTGCTTGCAGAGGCTTTTGCATTTAAAGGCTGAGTAGCCTCAGGCAAAGGCTAAAATAGCAACTCCTTGGGGATACAAGAGCCAGCATACCTAGAGGTCAGAGTGGTGGCATCCTAAATACAACTCCTCAGATTTATAAGGGACACACTCAGGGGGCAGACTCAGTGAGCACCAAAGCCCCACTGAAACAACTCTTGCCCCATAAGGGTGTCTCCAGCACAGAAGTTCTCCCACTGTAGACACAGCTGATCCTCATAACCAAGTGGTTTGGAGGTCAATTCCTCTCAGTGATCACCTAACACTATCAATCCAGGGAAGCAGCCAAAATGCAGAGACAGCTCTTTTCCATGGCGCCTTGGAGGCTCTCTGCCGCTTCAGGATGAAGCTCAACATCTCTTTCCCAGCCACTGGCTGCCAGAAACTCATTGAAGTGGACGATGAATGCAAACTCTGTACCTTTTATGAGAAGTGTATGGCCACAGAAATTGCTGCCGACGCTCTGGGTAAAGAATGGAAGGGTTATGTGGTTCTAATCAGTGGCGGGAATGACAAACAAGGTTTCCCCATGAAGCAGCGTGTCTTGACCCATGGCCGAGTCCGCCTGCTGCTGAGTAAGGGGCACTCCTGTTACAGACCGAGGAGGACCAGAGAGAGAAAGCACAAATCTGTTCGGGGTTGCATTGTGGATGCCAACCTCAGTGTTCTTAACTTGGTCATTGTAAAAAAAGGGGAGAAATATATTCCTGGTCTCACTGATACCACTGTGCCTCGTCGTCTGGGGCCCAAAAGAGCCAGCAGAATCCGAAAACTTTTCAACCTCTCTAAAGAAGATGATGTCCGCAAATATGTTGTGAGAAAACCTCTAAACAAAGGTAAGAAACCTAGGACTAAAGCACCCAAGATTCAGCATCTTGTTACTCCACATGTCCTGCAACAAACGCAGGCATATTGCTCTGAAGAAACAACGTACCAAGAAAAACAAGAAAGAGGCCGCAGAATATGCTAAACTTTTGGCTAAGAGAATGAAGGAGGACAAAGAAAAACGGCAGGAACAGATTGCGAAGAGACGTAGACTGTCCTCTCTGAGAGCTTCTACCTCTAAGTCTGAGTCCAGTCAAAAATGAGATTTTGTAACGAATAAATGGTGAGCAAATTATCAAAAAAAAATGTGCAGAGACAAAGAAACAGATCACAAATGACAGAAAAGGAGGAAAGCAAACGACAGGATATAGAGTTCAAAACAAAGGTTTTTCAAAAATTTTCTAGAAACCACTGATAAACTTAGTGAGACCTTCAATAAATCTATAAATCTAAGCATACACTGACTAAAATAAAGAATATTATACAGAGATCCAACAACAGACTAGAGGAAAGCAAGAATCAAGTCAAAGAGTTGAAATATGAGGAAGTAAAAAACACCCAAATGGATAAAGCAAAAAGAAAAAAGAATCCAAAAACATGAAGATAGTGTAAGCAGCCTCTGGGACAACTTCAAGCATACCAACATCAGAATTATAGGGGTACCAGAAGAAGAGAGAGCAAGATATTGAAAACCTATTTGAAGAAATAATGACAGAAAACTTTCCCTACCTGGTAAAGGAAGTGGACTTACAAGTCCAGGAAGCACAGAGAACCCCAAACAAAAGGAATCCAAACAGGACTACACCAAGACACATGATAATTAAAATGCCAAGAGCAAAAGGCAAGGAGAGGAGACAGCAAGATGGCGGCATAGGTAAACACCATGAATGCAGCCGTGCACAACTATTTCAAAATAACCACGAAAAGAAAACATGGACACCACCCAGACCCACAGGAAGGCTGGCTGAGTGAAAATTCTACAACTAGAAAGAGACTGAGACTCAGAGGAGTGGTGGAAGCAAAGTACAGAGGTACGGAGGCGCGCACACAGGGCTCGGGGAGAGGGCTGCGGCCGGAGGATGCGGTTCTTTTTCAAATCGGAGGGAACCACAAATTCCCGGTGGCTCTGAACTCCAGTTCCAAGCGAGTTTCTGGGGACCCAGACGCACACCCGGAGAAGGGGAACTGACTGGCACTGGGAGGAAATCCAAAGCGGGTTTCTCTCAGCGTGGCTTGCAGCAATTACTATGGGACACAGAGACCCAGTGTCTTAGTGCAGGGCTGAGAATCAGCCATAGCTATTTGCTCCGCCCTGCAGACTCCCCGAGGCCCCACCCCTCCCAAGCTGCATCAGAGGCTTTTGCATATAAAAGGCTGAGTAGCCTAAGGCAAAGGCTAAATCAACACCTCCTTAAGAATAGAAGAGCCAGCCTCATCCAGTGGCCAGAGTGGGACCATCCTAAATAAAACTCAGATCCACAAGGAACACACTCGGGACAGATGCAGTGAGCACCAAAGCCCCACTGAAACAACTCTTGCCCCATAAGGTGTCTCCAGCACAGAAGTTCTCTCACTGTAGACACAGCCGACTCTCATAACCAAATGGCTTAGAGGTTAATTCCTCTCAGTGATTACATAACTCAGAAAGGGAAGCAGTCTAACTGCAGAGACAAAAAAACAGATCTCAATGACAAAAATGGAGGAAAGAAAACGACAGGATATAGAGTTCAAAACCATGGTTATTAGGTTTTTCAAGAATTTTCTAGAGACTGCCAATAAATTTAGTGAGACCCTTGAAAATATGAAAAAGGACCAGCTAGAAATTAAGCATACACTGACTGAAATAAAGAATAATATACAGAGATCCAACAGCAGACGAGAGGATCGCAAGAATCAAGTCAAAGATATGAAATATGAAGAAGCAAAACCCACCCAGCCAGAAAAGCCAAAAGAAAAAAGAATAAAAAAATATGAAGATAGTGTAAGGAGTCTCTGGGACAACTTCAAGTGTACCAACATCAGAATTATAGGGGTGCCAGAAGAAGAGAAAGAGCAAGATATTGAAAACCTATTTGAAGAAATAATGACAGAAAACTTCTCCCACCTGGTGAAAGAAATAGACTTACAAGTCCAGGAAGCACAGAGGACCCCAAACAAAAGGAATCCAAGGAGGACCACACCAAGACACATCATAATTAAAATGCCAAGAGCAAAAGACAAGGAGAGAATCTTAAAAGCTGCAAGAGAAAAGCAGTTAGTTACCTACAAGGGAGCACCCATATGACTGTTAGCTGCTTCTCAACAGAAACATTGCAGGCCAGAAGGGAGTGGCAAGAAATATTCAAAGTGATGAATAGCAAGAACCTAGAGCCAAAATTACTTTACCCAGCAAAGCTATCATTCAGAAATGAAGGTCAGACAAAGAGCTTCACAGACAAGAAAAAGCTAAAAGAGTTCATCACCACCCAACCAGTATTATGTGAAATGCTGAAAGGTATCCTTTGAGAAGAGGAAGAAGAAAAAGGAAAGTAAAAATAAAGAACAACAAATACATATCTATCAACAAGTGAATCTAAGAATCAAGTGAATAAAAAATCTGGTGAGCAGAATAAACTGGTGAATAGAATAGAATCAGAAGCACAGAAAGGGAGTGGACTGACAATTTTCAGGGGTAAAGGGTGTTGGGGGTGCATGAAAAGAATGGACAATAATCGTACACCTATGGATGAGGACAGTGGGGGGGCAAGGACAGAAGGTGGGGTGGGAACTGGGAGGAGGGGAGCTATGGGGGAAAAAAGAGGAACAACTATAATAATCTGAATAAAGATAAACTAAAAAAAAAAAGACAAGGAGAGAATCTTAAAGTTGCAAGAGAGAGACAGCAAGATGGCGGCATAAGGTAAACACCGTAAATGCAGCCGTGAAAAACTATTTCAGAAAAACCACGAAAAGAACACACGGACACCACTCGCACCCACAGGAAGGCTGGTTGAGTGAAAATCCTACAACTAGAAAAGAGTCTGAGACTCAGAGGAGTGGTGGAAGCAAAGTACAGAGGTACGGAGGCGGGTGCACAGGGCTCGGGGAAGGGCTGGTACCGGAGGTCACGGTTCTTTTCCAAAACGGAGAGAGCCACAAGTTCCCAGCGGCTCTGAACTCCAGTTCCAGGCGAGTTTCTGAGGATCCAGACACCCAGAGAAGGGGGAATGACTGGCACCAGGAGGAAATCCAAAGCGGGTTTCTCTCAGTGTTGCTTACAGCAATTACCGTGGGACACAGAGACCTGGTGTCTCTCAGCGCAGGGCTGAGAAGCGCCATAGCTATTTGCTCCGCCCTGCCCTGAAAACTCCCCGAGGCCCTGCCCCTCCCAAGCTGCGTCAGAGGCTTTTGCATATAAAAGACTGAGTAGCCTAAGGCAAAGACTAACTCAACACCTCCTTAAAGATACAGGAGCCAGCCTAACCCAGTGGCCAGAGTCGGACTAACCTAAACAAAACAGATCCACAAGGAACACACTCGGGGCAGATGCAGTGAGCACAAAAGCCCCACTGAAACAACTCTTGCCCCATAAGGGTGTCTCCAGCACAGAAGTTCTCCCACTGTAGACACAGCTGACTCTCATAACCAAGTGGCTTAGAGGTTAATCCCTCTCAGTGATCACCTAACTCAGCAAGGGACGCAGCCAAAATGTGGAGACAAAGAAGCAGGCCACAAATGACAGAAATGGAGGAAAGAAAACGACAGGATATAGAGTTCAAAACCATGGTTATTAGGTTTTTCAAGAAATTTCTAGAGACTGCCGACAAATTTAGTGAGACCCTCAATGAATCTAATGAGACCCTCAAGGATATGATAAAAGACCAACTAGAAATTAAGCATACACTGAATGAAATAAAGAATATTATACAGACATCCAACAGCAGACGAGAGGATCACAAGAAGCAAGTCAAAGATATGAAATAT
>PVJC01009350.1:0-46084 GCA_004026665.1 Murina feae
GGGAGGGGGGAGGGGGGAGGTCCAGGGCCAAGGAAATTTCTCATTTCAGAGGCTTCTAGTTATAAAGCAAAGATAACATGTCCAGACTGAAAACTCACAGCACAAATCACACATGGCCTTTGATTAGAGAATTGACAGTCGGGAGAGCCAGTGGGAGCAGGAAGCCTGTAATACTAAGGGGGAGAAAGGCTGTAATTAACACTCCCTCTGAGAAAGCACTTGGGAATCCTCCCAGCAGCAGTAAGCAACCCAAATCTAACACAATAGGCCTGGGATGGTCAGATAGGTGAGGCCAAAGCCATTAGCATTGGGATTTTTAAAAAGTTGTTCACCTAAATTTAGTGTAAGGGATATTTAACTTGCACTCCTTGCTTCTACTTATTTTAATCTTTGCTATATCACATTGTTAGAGGTAGAAATTAGAAAATTAATCAAAGCTTTTAATTAAAGAGTTTAATTTTAAGAAAAATTAATTAATGGAATTTTAATGTGTCTTGTTCAATCACTTAGCTACACCTTCGGTGGAGCAAATCCAGAAAACTCAAATAAAAGCAGAAGGAAAAGATCAGCTTCTGTATTGAGGGTCTTCTTTGCAACTCCAAACCTTCTAGGTCCCAGAAAATTGCTTTGAGGAGGACCCATTCTGGAAAAAGTATTGATACTTCTTCACATCTTTTAATTAAACTCCTAATATACCCAGAATTACTCATAAAATACTCTTTTTTTTTAAGAAAAACCTTTAAAAACAACATAAGGTAGTGAGTTTTTTAAGCCAATTAAATTCTAATACAGCATTTAAATTGCTCTTTTCTGTGGGCACTGTCAACTTAGCACAAACTTTTCTCCTATATATATATTTTTAATTAGCAGAATGCCCAGGAGGATAAGCAGTATACAATATTCAGCAAGGTACAGTAGGACCATCATGGACACAAACCATACAGAATAGGGCCTGCTTGTGTCCCACCAGTTGTGTGAGTAGGGGCATTACTGAACTTCCTCTGAGTTCTGATTCCTCGTCTATAAAGTTAAGAGAATAACATGTACCTCACATGGTTGTAGCAAGGATTAAATGAGACATTTTATTTTAAAGTACCTGACATTCCACATCCTAGATGCTTAACATACATTATTTTCCTTTCCACTTTCCCCTTCATATGCATATAGACCAGCAACATCAATTTCCTTTGTATGGAAAGCCACTGCTGTTTAACTGTATTAGGCTAAATTTTCCATTAAGCATTTATCCTTATTCATTAGCTAGAGGACTGACGCACAAAGATATTAAATTATTTACTCAAGTTTAATGAATGAAATTGAAAACCCTTTTCCCTGCTTAACATGAATATGCCCTTTTCAGTATGCAGAGCTTTGTTGCGTTTATTCAGAAGCTATCGCTAAGTGCTTAGTTTGGAACACAGGATTAATGAGCCCAGAGACAGGGCGTTTGTCACTATGGCAACCAAACTAGCTTTGCCCTGTTCCAAGCTCAAAGAACGGATGCAGGATGCTTAACTCTGGCCTGAGGTATATAGCGGGGTGTTCTTTTTCATACATTTGACTCCCCATTGCTGCCTCCAATTACTCCCTAATTCTTTTGGAAAAAAGAAAAAAAGAAAAAGAAAAAGAACATCCTTGCTTCTTTGGGGCTCTGCTTTTTCATCTGTACCACCTGCCCTCCTTCCTGAATACATTTATCTCCCCCATTGGTTTCTGAAGATTTGGGCACATTATGCCTCTTCACACAAATTCTAGATGACCTAACTACCAATGCTCGGGTCTCTCAATGTCTGGATCTTGTTTTCTCCAGTGACTTTCCCCTCTTCTCTGACCTGGTGACTTTCACCCGCAATCATACCAGGACTGAAACACCACCTTCACTTGGCCAGTCTCCACAAATTACACATTTCCACATTTGATTCTCTGACCATAACTGCGCTTCTTCGCATCTTGGTTTCATTAGAACCCCTCTGTGTTCTCATTGTCCATTAGATGTACCGACTTTCCTTCCCTACCTATCCAGCTGAGTTCCATATTCCATCATTTCAAAAACTCTTTTGCCCAGATCTTCCACTATCTCCCACCCTTCATAGCACCTACCTGGTTCTACGCAGCTGAGAGACGTATGGCAAAAATTACTCTACAGGTGGATGTGCCATCTGTACAAGACAGGTACCACACCATAAAGTCAAACATAAAAACTCAACTGAGTCTTCAAGACTGCTCTGCAACCCATTATTTCTCTGTTTAACTTACCCCTCCCCTCTCAATAATAATAACCTCAACCTTTTTCCACTGCTCAATCCTTTAACCCTTTTTTCTCTTTCTTCACTCTCAGGCCTCCTCACATCTTACTGTAAATAGACAATACATTCCCTACAGAAACTTCCTGGACGCCTCACCACCGCACACATTAACTCCCGCCCTCTCCTTTTTTGCCTCCAGCTACACCAGGACAAGTGATCTCTCCAGAGCCAATTCCTCTTCTTGGTTCTAGATCTAATTTCCCAAACTTCTCAGAATCCTCACACCGTAAATCAGCCTTCCTTTCTGTCTTCAATGTCTGTTCCATTAGTGGATTTTGCCATCTTTTTTTTTTTATGCCCAGGTTTTTGTCATTAAAAGAAAGAAATTTTCTAAACTGCATTTCCTTCTTCGTCTACCCTATTGCTTCCTCTTCACACACACTACTCATTCACACGCATGGACAGCCTCCTTTTTAGTTAGCCATCCCTCCCCTTCTGATTTCTGTATCCATCACACAACTGATTGCTACCATCTCCAAGTCCTTTTATGTCACTAAATCCAATGGAAACTTTTTAACTCTCAACTTACTGGGTTTCTCTGTAAGATTTGTCATTTCTGATGTCTTCCTCTTTCCTGACATGCTTTCTTCATAGCAGAAACAAAAGCAATGGGAGCAGTAAACCATAAACTCAGAGTCATTTTCCCAGTGATGATGATGAAATGGCTCTGGTTCAACCACACACTCCTCCCTAGCTCTAGCATTTATTCTTTTTAAAAAATACTTATTGTTGAAAGAATTACATATGTCCCATTCCCTTCCTCCCCGCCCCCCACTGACCTATTCTAACTTGCCCCCATTTCCCACCCCACTCCTTCATGTTGTCTGTGTCCATGAGTTACGCACATATGCATACAAGTTCTCTGGTTGATCTCTTCTCACGCACTCACCCTCCACTGCCTTCCTTCTGAGGTTCCAAAGTCTGTTCCATGCTTATATTCCTAATTGAACATTCAATAAAAATTCAAAAATTAACAACCCATATGTACTATGCATTGGACTATGAGGAGCAAACTCTGCTCCAATGAAATGGATAGTTAAGTGAGGGAGAAAAGTAATCAAAGAGTTAAACAAATGAAGTATTAATTGCTACAAAGGAAATGTACAACATGCCCACAGACTACAGGATAACATAGGAACGCATGTTTTAAGGGAATTTGGGAAAAGTGATCTTTGAAATTGATGTCTGAATTAAAGCCTTAAATGGGAGTAAAAGTTCAGTCAAGAGGAGAGGGTAGAGCATTCTAGAAAACATTTACACTACATTTGCATTCCTATTCCCTGCCCCAACTTGGCACCTAGAATACTGGAATCAGGGCTTGGCCCTTCAGGGAGAAACCTAGTAGGGTTTCCTCTGGAGAATCTTACCAGCTAAGAAAAAAGATCTAAGGTTACTGTGTCAGGGATTTATCAAATAAAAGTTTCAGCCAGATCCTCCAAAGTGAAGCTAATAGTCAGCCAACCCCACCCTTACACCTAACTTCCAAATCAGCTATTAGTCACTCAGTCTTAAGTATCAGCAGACCACCAAGAATTAATGAAACATCTAAGGATAGATTTAAATGATAGACAGAGACAATGAAAAACAGAGAAAAACAATCTGGAGTAAATCTCCCAGAAATTAAAGCATAAAGATAAAAAAACAAAACAGAAGAGACAATATAAGGCATTAGAGCAACTGTCCAGTGGCTTAATACCTAAATAATAGTGATGCAAGGAAGAATGCATATAGAAAACAGAACTCATACAGTAAACACAGGGCAGGACAAAAGTGGGTTTACAGTTGTTCATATGGCACGTAATACAATAATCCTATATAATAAAAGAGTAATGTGCAAATTGACCCTAACAATAGAATGACTGGGAATGACTGGTCATTATGATACACACTGACCACCAGAGGGCAGATGCTCAATGCAGGAGCTGCCTCCTGGTGGTCAGTGTGCTCCCACAGGGGGAGCTCTGCTAAGCCACAAGCCAGGCTGATGGCTGCCAGTACAGCAGTGGTGGTGGGAGCCTCTCCCGCCTCCTCAGCAGAGCTAAGGATGTGCAACTGCAGCTTAGGCCTGCTCCCTGCTGGCAAGTGGACATCCCCCAAGGGCTCCTGGGCTGCCAGAGGGATGTCTGACTGCTAGCTTAGGCCCAATTCCCAGGGGAGTGGGCCTAAGCCAGCAGGTGGACATCCCTTGAGGGGTCTCAGACTGCAAGAGGGCACAGGCCAGGCTGAGGGACCCCCTCAAGTGCACAAATTTTTGTGCACCAGGCCTCTAGTTAATAAATAATAATACAAGAATAAACTCTGTGTTTCAAATACAACTGTAAGCCTACTTTTGCCTCACCCTACAATTCAGGAACATTTACTAGAACTGCATGCAAATTTGAGGGTTAATAGGATCCAGTACAATGGATGCAAATAAATGCATCAAAGCACATCATCATTGAATTTTCAGAACATCAAAGACAAAATGCAAATTCTACACACACACACACACACACACACACACACACGCGCACACCCATTCCTTGCCTCAGGGTAAGAGAATAGGTCACTTAGAGAGGATAAACAAGTGAAATGGCTTCTGATTTTTTAGCAACAGTACTAAAAACTGGCAAGAAATGGAGTAATGCCTTCATCATTCTAAAGGAAAATGATTATCAACCCAGAATTCTATGCCAAATGAGGGTAGAATTGATGCCTCCTGGAGCACGTGTACTCTCTTGCAAATTTTCTCAGAAAGAGGATGCACGCAACCCAAATAGGCAACAAAGCAAGATACAAGAGGACTCTGGATCCAAAAAACAGGAAACACAACATGGCAGAGAAGCAAAAGGAATCTCCAGGTGGACTGGATGGGAATGGAGTTTCTAGGATGAAAGTAGTTGAAGCAGATCTGAAGGTTACAGAGGAACTTTTGCAAGAAAACAAACTGATAAAATAAATGTTGAATTAAATATTTTCAGAAAAGATTAAAACTACTAGCAAAAGGTTGGGGATTACAACAGTGATTATACATAGAAGACTAAAGCACACACACAAAAAGACAACTGTAGGGAAAAACAAAATGTTGTATAACGAAGGAAAAGGCATCCTAGTTTAGTACAGATCACATAGTTATAAGTCCATTGTGAGAATGGAGGGCAGGAAAGGCACCTGTATGGGGCAGGTGGGGTTGGGGGTGAAAAGGAAGAGAAGCCAGATCCTCACCTTCTATTATCATGAATCAATAGATCATCAGAAAACTGCTTTTGTAGCTACTTATTCTTTTCAATCTTATGCATAAAGAAATGGTATTTATTTAGCAATAAGGAGATAAATATCAAACTCATCAGCTAAAATAAGTGAAAGTGATTGCCCCTGAGAAGGGAGTAATCAAGAACTGCATTTTTCATAATAAACCTCGCATATAGTATCTTCTTAATGCCTTCTAATCAATTTTTGTATTTTTTCCACCCTCCTGTTGAATATATTTTCTGGGCCCCTTAAGTTTGTGTGGTATTATAAATCTATCTTTCCTTGCATTATAATTTCTCACTGCTTGTTTCTGGTATGTAGAAATGCAATTGATTTTTGTGTATTGATCTCAAATGCAGTACCTCTGCTAAACTCAATTATAAATTCTAACCATGTAACCTTAGAGTTTCTTGGTTGTTGTTTTTTATGTAGACAAACAGTGTGTGTGAAGTAATGGCAGTGTTACTTCCTGCTTTCATCTTCATATATTTTATTTATCTTTCTTTTCTCCTTTGGTTGACTAGGACTTTCAGGACAGAGCCCAGGAAATACGATGAGGGCAGCAAACTAGTTTCACTGCTGATTCTAAAGGAGATGCTTCTAAAATTTCACCATTAAGTAGACCATCAACGTCACAAAGCCTTGTTTAAGACAGTGGTTCCCAAAGTGTGCTATGATGTATGTGGGGCATTCTTTACCAGGCAGGAGTACCTACTGGGTGTACTATAGTGTGTGCAGAAGGAAAACACCAATGACAACACAATTAGAGAGAGGTAATAGATATGACAGACAGACACAAGTGATCTAATGGAGATAACTAATAAAACAATATAAATTTAATGATAAAATACAAAAAAAATTTCCCTGAACTGCAGAAGGAACTGAATCTAGAAATTGAAAAGGTACTTTATTCCACAAAATCTATTATACAATGCTTACTGTCAATACGCATCTTAAATTAAGCTACCAAATTTCAAGAAAATGAATTCTTTAGGAATATCACCTAAGTGGTATTCCTGCCAAGAATACTTAACTTGAATCTAGCAATGAGAAAACAATCAGGTAAATACAAATTAAAGGACATTTTGGAAAACAACTGGCCTGCACTACTAGAATATCAATGCCATGGAAGAAAGAAAATGACTTGAGAACGGGGTGGAATTGAAATTGGCTAAGGAGACAGGACTGTGTGATTCAGGATTGGATCCTGGATAGGAAAAAAAATAGATGTAAATGACATTATTGGGACCAGTGGGGAAATTTCAGTATGGACTATATCCTATCCTATATAATAAAACCCTAATATGCAAATCAACCTTACAATGGAATGACTGGTCTCTATTATGCACACTGACCACCAGGGGGCAGATGCTCAATGCAGGAGTTGCTCCCTGGTGGGCACTGTGCTCCCACAGGGGGAGTGCTGCTCAGCCAGAAGCCAGGCTCATGGCTGGGTGGTGGGAGCCACTCCTGCCTCCACTATAGGCAGGCAGTAAGGAGCAAGGGGTCCCAAACTGCAAGAGGGGGCAGGCTGGCCTGAGGGATCACCCACCACCACCACTCAAATGCATGAAATTTCGTGCACCAGGCCCCTAGCATTATATAAAGCGTCACATGCAAAAAAAAAAAAAAAAAAAAAAAAAGATGGCCTTCAAACGAACTGCAAGTTCACTCATCCACAACAGAATGATTGGAGACGATGCTTCTAGAAACATCAGCAACCAGAAGTCAAGGCGTTTTAGGATCATTCTGTGCCATCTGAGAGAGAAGGGTCTCAGCCAAAGGAAGTCAAGAATTTATTTATTTTTATTGTTACTATTACCTTCTATGTACGGCAAAGGAGTTTGCCATCATTTTTACAGTGATAAATTAATTTGTATAATGATATAAAGTTTTCTTTAAAATTAAACTTAGTAAGTAATATCAATTTGAATACAATACTAAATTTCTGTTGTACAGGTGGTACTAACAATAGAGCAGATGGGGCAAAAATTCCAAGTTGTGTGTAAATGACTAGGGTGGTCAGATATGTGCTATTATGAGGGATAACCTAAGTGAAGATGGGAAGTAATGGGTGGTGAGACAGGTGTCTATCAAGCCAGCAAACCCGTTTTTTACTAACAGAGAAGTCCACTGGCATCTTGCCTTACTCTGTCATCACCATTGACTAGAGACTTTCCTAATATGCTGGTAACTTGTGTGTCTGTCACACTAAGAAGCAGGGGCAGTCTTAGAAAAGGCACGGTCTCTTTTGCATTGCCCTCATGCTCCACCAGGAAATATTTGAATTTTTATGGCTCTCCTGCAGGACCAGATTTTCCTCCCACTGTCAGGATTTGCTTCCTGCAGAGTAAAGCAAGCAGCTTTTATTTTCCTCTGGCGAAAGGAAATTGGTAGAAATAATATGCTGCTTTTCAGCCAGCTAAACCTGACCTGACTCTCTTTATTGGTAGGAAAATGCAGGATTCAAGGAGAGGACATTTTCACTGAAGTAAATAAGCCCTCTCAACCGGTGAACACTATTATCCTAATACCAGAGGGAACAAAGGCCAGGAGATGGGGAGCATTAAGTAGAAAGGCCAACAGAAAATTAGCAGACAAAAATACAGCTTGGGGACAAAGCAGGCTCTGCAACACTGAAAAAAGAGAGAGCGAGAGAGAGAGAAAAGTTCTTTATTAAGAGAAAATTGCATGCAATTTTTTGGCCTCAATTAGCCTTTTCCACAAAGAGCACTTTTCCACAAAGAGGCCATTAAATAGCAAATGGAATTACATTGGTTTTCAGTTGCCATGGCATTGGTTTTTCCGCTAATGGACTGCTCTGGTCCCGAGTTTAATGTTAGCTTGACTTATTTTTTCTTGTCTGTAGGCTCTCTCAACTCTCTCTCTCTGTCGGGCCAGGAAGTGATGTATGGGACTTTTCAAAGTGCCTACCACATAATCCAAGTGAGAGGAACTCCATCCTTCAGCTCTCTCCCTGGAGACGGAGAGGGTAAAACTGACCAACAGCAGCACTTCATTCACCGTGAAATAACGGTTTCTGTTTATTAGATGGCATCCATTCCTATCCATGTACCGAGGGCTCCTGGAGCCCTTCCGAGATCAGTGAGGGCCTGTTTGTTGAGTACTCACAACACATCGAGGTCTATCCAAGGGGCTGAAGACATAAAATGCAAAAGAAAGGATGCAAGATGCTCACAGTTATCTAGAGTTTCCAGACCAGCCGACTCAGCTTCAAGCATTTACCTTCCCCCTTTCTCTATCTCTTCATAAAATGGGTAAAAATTTCCCCGATTATCTTATTCACATTTAAAAAACAATATCTGCCAGGTACCACTCTAAACACACACACATATATTGTCCTAGGAATAAGGATCTGAAATAACATTTCCTCTTTCATGTTGCTTTGCTCCAGCTAACCATTAGCTATGGTATCAAGTTTGTGATACTATTTTCCAGTATGTGTAATCATATATAAATGTTCAAAAAATGTTTATTCAGTTCATATTCTCCTATAAACTTCTTTTAAAAAATCTATCCATGTCTGTGAACATTTCTGAACAACATCATTATTAATGTCTGTATGGTGTGGAGGTAATACAGCACAACATTCTTCTATTAGATATTCAAATATGTTTTAGTTTTTTTAAATGACTTTTCAAGGGCAAAAAAAAAAATCAGACAATTTTTTGTGACAAAATATATTTTAAAAGAATAAATGCCAATATACTCATTTTTAAATTGTGGTATATTTAAATGTATATTTTAACTAATCAA
Source organism: Murina feae (assembly GCA_004026665.1). NCBI lineage: Eukaryota > Metazoa > Chordata > Mammalia > Chiroptera > Vespertilionidae > Murina > Murina feae. The sequence continues at coordinate 9,315 of PVJC01009350.1, forward strand.
ACCTACTAATGCAAAAATATAAAATACACTATAACTACACTATTTTGAAGACTTTTAAAGAATTAGGAAAATGTCTCCACTTCTGGTGTATTATATAGATCATGTGACCTAGCACAATTCTGTTACATGATAAATGTCTTGCTTTCTCATCAGTTACCTCTTTGACTCAATGTATAACCTGGTTTGGTAATACTCCGCAGCCTGAATTTGAGGCTCTACACAATTGAAAGCCCTGAGCCAAAGGGTCTCAAATCAGAATCTCATCCCTGAAGTGAACTTTGAGTGAAAGAAGATTTTAAGCTTTTGATGTTGTCCCCCCATCTGTGCATTTACACTCCATTAAGAGTATATGAAAACACTTCCTTATAAGTTAGTCATCATACGAGTTATCATCTTTTGTATCTTTGTTAACGTAATAAACAATAATAAAAGTATCTACTTGTTATTTTAATTGACATTTTACTGATTACCAATGTAGGTGATCATTATTTCATTACTTGTCATTTTCCCCCCTGAAATATGTTTTCCTGTTCTTGGTCCTTTTGCTCTTTCTTTCTTTTAAAATTTCTCTTAGTTGTTAACCTCCTTCAAGTTTTAATAATTTTCTTTATATATTACTGGGGCTGATATTGCTTAGTGATTAGAGCACCAGCCCACACACTGAAGGGTCTTGGGTTCAATTCCCAGTTAAGAGCAGGTAAATGGGTTGCAGGTTCGATCCCCAGCCCCAGTCCGGGGTTGTGCAGGAGGCAACCAATCCATGTGTCTCTCTTACATCAATGTTTCTCTGTTTCTCTCTCTCTCTCTCTCTCTCTCTCTCTCTCTCTCTCTCTCTCTCCCCCTCAAATATTTCCCCTATTTTATAATGGCCTTTTAATTTTAATATCTGTTTACCACACAGACATTGAATAGTTTTGTTTCTTCTAATTTATCTTTCTTTTCATTGTGGTTTTGGCCTTTAATGCCATGGCTCTAAAGAGTAAGTGAATCTTTAATGGACTTCCACACTTTCTCCTTGTTATCAGCCTGATCGTTCCAATCTCTGGGTAGTCTCCCTTCATGGACAGGGAAAAGGAGGTGGGAAATGACTGTGTCCTCCTGGAAAGATGTTTGGTAACACCTCTGAGGAGTGACGGGGATGGCAGCTTTCTGTCAGCCTGTGGTTGATGAAGGCATCGATATAAAAAGTCAAGAACTAAACAAATATATCATTTATTAACCATCTAAAAATAAAAAGCTTAAACGTTTAAGTTCATTAATTAAAATCTAAATTTAAACTAAATCCATATCTGAATGTGAAAGGAGGTGATGGCCACATGCAGTCAGGTGGATAAGCTCCCACTGGTGATGCCTACCCTTCTGCAGGTGCCTCTGCACTAGGCCCCTCTTCCCAGGGCTGGCAAGGAGGAGCACCTGGGCTGGTTGTTTTCTCCTTAATTCTCACAGGTTGAGAAGGCTATGGAACCCTTTAATAGTTCTCTTATCATTTCCCCATGACCTTTCCATACCTTCCCCTCTCTCATCAAAATGTTCAACCTTTGTGCTCTCATTTTTGGCTGATGACTTGGCTTCATACATTATTGAGAGGGAAAAACCATCAGATATTAACTCTGTCATCATACTACAACCAAATCTATGAATGCCTCTGGCATTTAAAGCAATCTTTTATTTTAGCCCATCTGTTAAAATTGAGGATATGTCTTATGGTCTCTGGATTTTATCCTGTCTCAACTTCTCTAAAATTTGGACCTTTCAGTTATCCTGTCTAATGCATCTTCAACTATTTTCTTTCTATAAATCATTTCATTCAGCATACATTTTCTTTTATCTCCAACTGTAGGTAATACTCTGCTGTGGTCCCCTGACCCCCTTCAGCAATCATACTATTCTTTCTTCTTTATTTTTTAAGAGAGAGGAAGGAGGAGATTTGATGATGGTGGCCTAGGTAAATTCCTGTACTCACCACCTCCCACAACCACATCAAAATCACAACTAAAATACAGAACAACTATCATCCAGAACTGCTGGAAAGCTGGCTGAATGGAAGTCCTCCAACCAGAGAAGTAAAGAATAAAGCACACTGAGACTGATAGGATGTGCAGAGGCATGGAACAGGCTGGACTGGCACCCATGTGTGCCCTCATTTGAACCGGGAGGAATATTGTCTCTGCAGAGGCTGCCCAAAGGAGCAGGGAACCCAGGTCCACACCCACACCAGCATTCCAGCGCAGGGTGTCAGAGTTGGGAAAAGAAGTTCCTATAGGAAGTAAGAATTATGAGCTATAAAAACCAGTGCAGATTGTGGCTCAGTGACACAGAGGCTGCTGGAGACCCAGCCGTTCCTCTTAAAAAACAGGCACCATGAACTGAACTTACAAGGTCCCGCTTCCTCTGAGCTCCAGCTCCAGAACCAGGGCGAGACTTTGGGGACACAGACACATACAAGGAGGAACTGTAATGTCTGGCATCAGGGCATGAACTCAGGGGCGGGTTTCTCCCAGATGGAGTTGCTTGCAGGGATCATAGTTCCTATGCTGGGATCTCCCTGGTTGCAGGGCTTGACTGGCAGCCATTTCTGTTTGCTCTGCCCATGTGATTCCCTAAAACCCAACCTCATCCAATTTACAACCCCACTCAAGCTGTGTGCAGCAGTTTTTGCATAATAATGGCCTGTCCTGGCTCAGGCTAAAATCTCAAACAAGCTTCAGCTTGGTCAGGGAGCCCCAAACCTATCAATAAAAGGCCCAAGACATGGCACCAGCACCAGCCTGCCTTGCTTGACAGCTAGGCCTCATCTATGCACTTCCAAAGCCAATACAAAGAGGAGGAATCTGCAGATCTCTCTGTAGCTCCTGCTGGGTGGCCCCAGGCAATGGCTGACTTTGCATCTCCCTGGAGATCCAAGAGCTAGTGTACCAGAGGTCAGTGTCAGACCACATCAGATTATAACTTTTCACATCCATAAGTGACGCAATCAAGGGGCAGACTCAGTGAGCACCAAAGCTCCTCTGAAGCAAGTCCTGCTCCATAGGGGTGTTTCCTGCACAGCAACTCTCCCACTATAGTCACAGCTGGTCTGAAGGTCAACTCCTACCAGTGACACCAATAGAAATCAAGTCTCAACTACAACAAGACTGTGCTCACAGTCCACAAAGGGGTGTACCTAGAGCTCTCAGCTCAGGTGACTGGGAAGGCTGAGCTACTGGGTCAAGAGAACACCTACTACACAAGGCCACTCTACCAACTCAAGGAGACATAGGAGGTCTATCCAATACATAGAAACAAACACAGGGAAGCAGTCAAAATGCAGAGACAAAGAAACATGTCACAAATGAAAGAAATGGAAGAAGGCAAACTACTGAATATAGAGTTCAAAACCATGGTTATAAGGTTACTCAATAATCTTCTAGAAACCTCCAAAAAATGGAAAAGGACCAGTCAGAAATTAAGCATACACTGACTGAAATAAAGAATAATATACAGGGATTCAACAGTAAGGAAGAGGATTCTGAGAATCAAATCAACAATTTGAAATATGAGGAAACAAAAAACACTCAACTAGAAGAGCAAAAAACAACCAAATAGAAGAGCAAAAAGAAAAAAGAATAAAAAAATATGAAGATAGTGTAAGGAGCCTATGGGACAACTTCAAGCCTACCAACATTCACATTGTGGGGGTGCCAGAAGAAGAAAGAGAGCAAGATATTGAAAACCTATTTGAAGAAATAATGACAGAAAACTTCCCCTAAATGGTGAAACAAATAGACTTACAAGTCCAGGAAGCACAGAGAATCCCAAACAAGAGAAAGCCAAAGAAGACCACACCAAGACACATCATAGTTAAAATGCCAAGGCAAGGGAAAGTTAAAAGCTGCAAGGGAAGTTAAACCAGTTACCTACCTACAAGGGAGTATCCATACAATTTCTCAGCTGATTTCTCAACAGAAACTATGCGGGCCAGAAGGAAGTGGCGATAAATATTCTAAGTAATAAATAGTAAGCACTTACCATCAAGATTACTCTACTCAGCAAAGCTATCATTTAGAATTGAAGGTCAGATAAAGAGCTTCACAGACAAAAAAAAAAAAAGTTGAAGAAGTTCATCACCACCAAAACAATATTATATGAAATGTTGAAAGGTATTCTTTAAGAAGAAGAAAAAGATAAAAAAAAAATATGAACAACAAAATGACAACAAATACATACCTATTAACAATTAAATGTAAAAATCAAAATGAATGAATAAGAAATCTAATGAACAGAAAGAATAAACTGGTCAATAAAATAGAATCAGAGGCAAGGAAATGGAACAGACTGACAATTCTCAGAGGGAAGGGGGGTGGAAGGGTGGAGTTGGGAAGAGATTAAATGAAGATCTTATATGCATATATGCATTACCTATGGACATAGACAATAGGGTTGTGAAGGCCTGGGGTGGGGCAGGAATGGGGTGGAGGGAGCAATGGGGGGAGAAATAGGGACATCTATAATAATCTCAACAATCAAGATTTTTTTTAAATGAGAAAGAGAGGAAGTGGGGAGAAGGGGGGAGAAATGTGAATGTGAGAAACTTTGATTGGTTGCTTCCCATATGCATCTCAATTGGGAATTGAAACCACAGCCTGGGTTTGTGCCCTAACCATGAATTGAACCTGCCACTTTTTGGTGTATGGGACGACACTCCCACCAACTGAACCACACACTGGCAAGGGCAATCATTCTATTCTTATGCTCACTTTTGCAGCCAAGCTTCTTGTAACAATTATTAACATATGCCATCTCTGGTTTCTAACCTCCCATTTACACCTTATATCATTCTAATCTGGCTTTAATACCTACCATCTCATTAAAACTATACTTGTCAGTGATAACTCTGTCACTTAATTTAATGAACATCTAATTAAACCTCTAAGTAGTTATCAGTATGGCTGACCACTCTCTCCTTCTTGAACTGCCTCTTTCTTAGTCTCTGTGATGCCAAAATATTCTTGGGCTTTTTCCAGTTGTATTTATCAACCCCTTTTATGCTCATTTCTTGGTTTCTCTCCATTCCATTAACATTTAAATGTAAGAATTTATCAGGGTTTGGTTCTAGGTTCTCTTTTCACTCTCTACAGTATTTATCTAGGTGATTTCATTGATTTCTTTAGCTTCAGATATAATCTATAGACCAACAATTTCTACACTGACAGCCTTAGTCCAGAGCTCTTTTCTGAAATCCATATTTTCATGTCAAGTGCATTTTTGACTTAGTCATTTTGATGTCAAAGAGATCTGAAACTTCTCATGTTCAAAACTAATCTGGGAGGAGTCACTCCTAGATTAGAAGTGATTTTGAGAATTAATATAAATCTATGCAATCAAGACAGGGGAGCATTATCCAGAAAACATTATATATATATATATATAATTTGAATAATGATAAAGGCAGTGTTTATTAAAATATATTTCAGTTTCAAAATTGAGCTATCTCCATTAAAGTTTGTATATCTATTTTATATATCAAACCATACATATATACATACATATACAGACCCATACATATTTGACCAATTAATTTTTTTAGATTTTTTAAAAAAAATTATTGATTTATTTGAGGGGGCAGGGAAGAAAGAGACAAAGATTAATTTGTTGTCCCACCTATCCATGCATCCATCGGTTGATTCTCATATGTGTCCTGATCAAGGGAGGATGCTTTTACCGACTGAGCTCATTGGCCAGGGCCAACTGACTTTCATAAAGATAAAAGGCTAATGCAATGGTGAAAGAATCGACTTTTCAACAAATGATGTGTCAAAACAATTGGACATCTATATAAAACAATCTATGTAAAAAAAAAAAACAACAACAAAAACACCCCAAAACAAAAAGAACCTCAACCTTTATCTTATCCCATATACAAAAAAATAAATAACTCAAAATGAACGAATCAAAGACCTAGAAGTAAAGTCTGAAATTTTAAAACTTTAACAAGAAAAAAAACAGGAGAAAATATTTATTTGGATTAGTCAAAGATTTCTTAGCTAGAACACAAAAAGCACAAACTATAAGAGGTAAAATGATCAACTGAATTTATCAAAATTAAATAGTTCTGTTCCTCTAAAGACACTGGTAGGAAAATGAAAAGTTAAAAAATGAGCTTAAATATTTACAAACCACATATCTAATGAAGGGCTAGTATCCAAAATATGTAAATAATTCTCATAAATCAATAATAAGAAAATAAATAAGCATTTTTTTAAAAAAAAGGAGCTACCGATATGAATAGACATTTCACCAAAGTGAATATGTACCTGGTAAATAAATATATGAAAACATATTCAATAGCTTTAGTCATTAGTGAAGTTCAAACTAAAATCATAATGACATACTATTATATACCTCTTAGAATGACTAAAATAAATTTTTTTTTGAATCTGACATTACCAAGTTCTGGCAAGGATGAAGAGCAACTGGAACTCTTATACATTTCTGGTGGGGTTGAAAAATAGTAAGACTCTTTAGAAAACAGTTTGGCACTTTCTTATAAATTTACCATATGATCCATCATCCCACTTCTAGGTACTTACCTAAAGAAATAAAAACATGTCCACATAAGAACCTGTTTATGTCAGCATTTTTTCAAAATTGCTTAAAACTGCCACCTGGTGTGGCTCAATGGTTGAATATCGACCCATGAACAAGGAGGTCATGGTTTCATTCCAGGTCAGGACTCATGCCCAGGTTGTACACTCCATCCCCAGCGGGGGCATGCAGGAGGCAGCTGATCAATGATTCTCTCTCATTGATGTTTCTATCTCTCTCTCTCCCCCTTCCTGTTTCTGAAATCAATAAAAACATTAAAATAAAATAAAAATTGTCCCAAACTAGAAGCAATACAAAAGTCCTTCTCATGAGTAAACTGTGTTATATTTACACCAGAAATTCTACTCAGCAATAAAAGGTCTAATTTACTGGTCACTGCAACCACATGGATGCATTATGTTAACTGGGAGAAACAAAACTCAAAAGGCTACATACTGTATACCTTAATTTATATGACATTCTGAAAAAGACAAAACTATAGAAACAGAAAACAGATCAGTGGTCACTGGAGATGGGGTAAGAGTGAGGTAATTAACTACAAAGGGCATCAGAGGATTTTTTGAGATGATTGTGGTGATGTTTTCACTGTTACATGTTTCTCAAAAATAGTGAATTTTACTGAATGGAAATTATGCTCATGGAAACTTGACTAAAAAAAAAACTGATATAAAAATTTCCCCCACATACGTGCTTATTCCTCAAGTTTCCCCATTTTAAAGAAATGACATCACTATCCACCCAATTTCTGAAGCTAGGATCATACAGTTATTTTCACAACTTCCTTTTTCCTTCACTGATCACCCCCCACAACTCATTTCTAATCCATCTCCAAATAACATCAATTCTGCTTGTAAAACGTATTGCAAACCCATCTTCTAATCTTCCTATCCAAGTTTGCTATTCTCAACTACACTATTGCAATAGCTTCCCTGATGGTCTCCCAGTGTCCATTCTTGGCCTCCTCCAACCCTATCCTATATAATAAAAGCCTAATATACTAAGTGTCTGGTCATCTGGTTGACCAGTCGACCATTCAACCAATCAAAGTGTAATATGCTAATGATAACGCTAAGGCCACTCAACTGCTCATATGACTACCAGGGGGCAGACAGTTGACTGGTCAACCAGTCACTATGATGTGCACTGATCACCAGGGGGCAGATGCTCCAACCAGTAGGTTAGCTTGCTGCTGGGGTCTAGCCATTCAGGAATGGGTGAGATGGGGCCAGACGCCCTGGAGCCCTTCTGTGGTCCCTCCTGCACTCCCTCCCCAGCCCCAATCATACATCAGTGGGGTCTCTTGGCCTGGCCTGCACTCTCTTGCAATCCAGGACCCCTAGGGGGATGTTGGAGAGCTGGTTTTGTCCCGATCCCACAGGCCACTCCCCTCAGGAAGGGACTGATTGGGCTTGAGCCCATGGCAGGCACAATGGGTCTGGAATGAGCAAGAGTAGCAGGTAGGAGCTACAGGTGGCATTGGACTGTGGGTTTCAGCCCAATTCCCTCAGGCCACCCCAAGGGACCCCACTCATGCACTAATTCATGCACCAGGCCTTTACTTTCTACATAACTACAGAATGATGAATTTATGTGAAAATTAAACCATGTCATTTTCTTGCTTAAAACTCTTCAATGGCTCCATTTCTAATCCCCATACCTTGGCCTCCAGCAGGTCATATGTGGTCTAACACAGCCAGTGTCATCTTGTGACACTGCCTTCTACCCTCTTGTCCTCCCACCCCAACCCCATAACCATAATATTCTGGCCTCACTGGCCTTCTTACATTTGTTGCCTATTCCAAGTTTTTGTCTCTCCAAGAAACTTTGCACATACTATTTTCCAGATGTAGACTCTACTTATGGGATCCATGTCCTTTTAATGGCTGGCTATTTGTCATTATAAAGGTTCAGCTTACATATATCTTTAGAAAAGTCTTAAACATTTTGTAATAGTTCCTACATGACATTCTCTTTCATAGTGCCTATTTTGCTTTTCCCAATTGATAAGCTTATATTTATGAATTTATTTTTATAACATTTATCTCACCTACTAGAATATAAGCTCCTTAAAGGAAGAAACTATTTTTTCTTTTTCATTTACTTAGCACATTACCTGATACATCACAGGAGCTAAATAAATACTTGTGTAAGTTAACAAGCCTCCAATAATTTTTTAAAAATTATGTATTTTTAGGGGCCTCTGACTTGCACTTAATGTATGGCTATACCTACTACATTGTCTAAGATAAGACGGGATCACCAAGTTTCAAACCCATGAATGTGCAAATAGATGACAATGCCAGCCACCCAGAAAGGCTTACCTCTCCAAACCAATTGCTTGGCACAGAGAATGGAGCTTGTAGTTGTACAAAAGTGTAAAGCTGTGTGTCCACTTAAGGAGTAGCTATTGAGCTTTGCTCCATGGTCGCAAAGGATCTTAACACAATCCAAGTTGGCCATTTCACAAGCCACATGAAGAGGAGTTTTCCCATTGGGTCTACAGTTGATTGTAGCATTGTGGTCCAGTAGCACCAAAAGACATTCCACGTGACCAAACAAGACGGAGAGATGCAGGCCTGTTGCCCAAGAAGACTTTAACTTATAACTAGGCAACCAATAACCTGAAGAAGAAAGGGAAAGAAAGTTTAGCTTTTTGGCCTAGGATTTCCCCACGTTTATGAGGATTTTTAGAGTATTTTACTTTGGTCACATTTATAAAATTGGGGCTGGGAGATGATTCAGAAGTTGTAAACTAATAACTAATGGGTCTACAAACGCTTAGTTAAGTGTCATATTTGGATGTACAAAGGGGGACAGGTGCTCTTGAGTTCTTACTATTTCTACCAGCCTCTATTATTTTGTTCTTTTACTTACTTTACTTTCCTAGCTCTCCCAGGCATTTGAATTTGAGACTTTTATTTTTGTGATTGCATTTTATTTTATACTAGGGGCCTAGAGCATGAATTCGTGCACCTTGGGCTGCAAGGCTGTGATGGGCACAGGGGCAGGTCTCAGCCCATCCTCTATGCTCCTGCCCGGCTCTCCCACTGCAGCTACTGGTCTCTTGTATGCTGGCAGCCCTGCTCCCACTATAGCTGCTCCCATGCGCTGACAGCACTGGCCCTGCTTGTACCAGCTGATGGCATGGAGCGATTGGGACAGGCATCAGCAGAGGGTGCGAGCAGCAGTTACCAGCCCCAATCACCCCTCAGGAGCATGGGGAGGTGGAATAACCCTCAGGGGTGATGGCGACCAGCATCCCGTCTTGGTCTGGCGCCCCTACTCACCTGCTCCACCATCCTGCTGCAGCTGACGCCTGCCATGTTCCATGCTCTGCTGCCTGCTCCCGATGCCTGTCATATTCTGTGTGCACCCCTTGGTGGTCAGTACACATCATAGTGACCAGTTATTTGATTGTTCAGTTGTTCTGCTGCTCGGTCTATTTGCATATTAGCCTTTTATGATATAGGATTTAGCCTTTTATTATATAGGATGGTAAGTTACACAAGACTCATCTATATGTAATATAAAAAATGATAATATGCAAATAGACCAAACAGAGGAACAAAAAACCAGTCTCTATGATGTGCGCTGACCACCAGGGGGCACATGTAAACATCATGGGCATTGGCAGCAGGAGGCAGAGCGTGGAACATGGCAGGCGTCCGCTGTGGCAGGATGGTGGAGCAGGGGTGCCAGACTAAGGTGGGTCACTGTCATCAGGACAAGCCTCTGGTAGTTACTGAAAAGTCTTTGCTCCCATGCACCACGGTGCTGCTGGGCACTCGCATTTGCTGCCAGTGCCAGCTCCTCTTGCACCTGCTGCTGGCGCCCGGGGCCAGTGCTGATCTCTTGGCACTATCAGAAGGTATGAAAAGCAGCTGCTGGCCCCGATCACCCCTCAGGGCTTCTCCACCTCCCCCTGCTCCTGAGAGGCAATCAGGGCAGCAGCCACTGCTTGCACCCACTGAGGGCGCTGGCCCTGCTCACACCCACTGCTGGCGTTGGCCCCAATCACTCCACACCGTCAGCAGGTGCACGTGGGATTGGCACTGTCAGTGCGTGGGAGTGGCGGCAGCGGGAGCAGGTCTGCCAGCAGACAGGAGACTGGGGCTGTGGCAGAAACGAGGAGGATGGGCCAAGACCCACCCTGTGCCCACTGCAGCCTTGTGGCCCACAATTCCTTTCAAGGTGCACAAATTCATGCACTAGGCCCCTGGTATTTAAGAATTTTTTAAGATTCCAATCATTGTCTTGATTGATGTCAAATATTTAATTACAAGCTTAAATAAAATTTTTATTCCATTGCAGCTCTTTTCCAAATAGTTGTTGCTGTTTTTGTTAATCTAAGGTGTGAAAGTATTTGATGTCTTTACAAAATTTGTCACATCAAGATTTTATTTGCTTGTTTGTCAGTTTATACAATACCTTTTTCCAAAGAAGAATTTAAGGCAACTCGCAAATTTTACACAAAATTTTTTAATAACTTAGAAAATAAGTTCAAAAAAATAAGGTAGGAACATAAAAAGAGGTCAAGGATAAGATAGGTATACAAAATTCACACCATATCTACACACTAGGACCGCATTGCAAGTTTGCCTTTGAATGTCCTGGCAGGAAATAAACAGGAAAACCTATGCTATGCAATTAACTATGCCCACAAACTATATACATATTAATTGGTCAGGAGAAGCATAGTTGTTCTTAGAAGTGAGATCTTAGATAAATTTTGCCCAATGTCTTCTCTCTCTCTTTTCCTCTCTCATTTTCCCCTCTGACCTCTGACTTCTGAACACTGGGCTAGTTCTTTTTATCCAAGGCTCCAACAATTGCCATATTTGACAAGCTATAACAACAATAACTTTATGAATCTTCTTGCAATGTCAATACCTAGAGCCATGGCATTAAGCTCACTATGAGTGGGGACTGAAAATAGGTACAGAAAGATGAAATATAGATGGCAAGATGAAGGTGCAGAGACAGCTCAACAGCATAGAAGAGAGTCTAGGGCTGAAGCAACAAAATACATTTTTTAAATGTTTTTTATTGATGAGAAAGAAAGAGTCAAATAAGGAGGGAAGGAGAGAGAGAGAGAGAGAGAGAGAGAGAGAGAGAGAGAGAGAGAGAGAGAGGCGCAAATAGGGAGAGAGAAGAACATTGATTCGTTCCATTTATTTATGCATACATTGGTTGATTCTTGTATGTGCCCAGACCAGGGATTGAACTTGCATATCAGGATGATGCTCTAACCTACTAAGCTACCCAGCCATAGCTCAAAATACAGTTTAATGTGGATAAATCAGAAGTTTGCTTTCAGGTTACAAAAATTCCACTATACACATACTAGGTAAGCAGAATATGATTTAATAGTAATTTATTTGAGGAAAGGCCTGTGGATTTGAGTTGACAGTAATCTCAAAATGAGCCAACAGGGGGATGGAGCTGCCAAAAAGTTAATACAATCTTAAGTTTCATAAATGAAAGTGCAGGGCCCAGAACAAGTGAAGTAAAGTTGTATTCTTCCCTGATTAGAACGAGGTCAGAATAAATCTAGAATATTGCGATATTTTTGAGCATCTGGGGGCACTCAGAGGATGAAGGCAAGGGGATCAGGTATTAAATTCTCTCACCGAAGTGAAAAACACTACATATGTGCTTCTCCTGAGTATTTAACCTACAAGTATAATCACTCAAGTGTGAAATGTGAAACTCTTTGGGAAGAGTATGAAGTTCCCAGGAGTTATGAATCCTGGCCACCTGGCTTGTGGACAAAAACATGCACTACTCCATGCACTACACTAAAGCATTGTTCTTGATGGCTAAGGATTATGAGCAACCTCAGCGTACATAAATTATGGTACATCCATGCAATCTAATACTACAGAGCCATTACAAAGAAGGGGGCGCTTCTGTGTATACCGCTATGGAAGAATCTCAAGATATAGTATTGAGAGAGAGAGTGGCAGGAACCTGAACAGTGTGTATGATATGCTATCATGTGTGTGCATGTTTATAAACACCTAGAACAAGAGACTGGTTACAGTGGTAGTCTCTCTAAGATCTGAGGCGCGTGGAACTAGGCCATTGATTTCCTTGTCCTTGAATGCCCTCTTTGAACTTTTAAATTTAGTGCCTTGTGGATATATTCTTCTTTATAAAAATAAATAAACTATTGTCCCCCTATCCAGAGGGGGGAATAATTTAGTTTAAAGAGGCCATTTGGAGGGTCACGCATAATGCTCATTAATTCTGAGGTAAAGAAGGAGCCCAAACCAAAGTTTGTTTTTCTGCAGCCCACCTTCTAATGCACTCCCCCCCCCCAACACACACACACATTTTAATCCCTGTTTCATCCCATCCGAATTTTAGGGCCATTTTACTTTCTCTTCTTCCTAAATCTTCCATTATCTAATCTGCTCTTTAAAAAAGAAATACAAAGTTAATTCACTCTAAGGTATAATGAACTGAGGATGGTTTAAAGTGTGACCCTCTTAGGATGATCTGAATTTGGGTAGAAATCTGTATTCAACAAATAGAACTAAGTTCTAAGGTACTAATTTGAGATTATTGACGCTGAGAAGGGCAAGTATTTGGTGATACGGACTTTCCCTGGCAGATACAAATAGTATCAGATAGCTGGTGCGTGCCAGTCCTGTGCCTGTAATTAGTGCGTGCGTGCATGTGTGTGTGTGTGTGTGTAAATAAATATGCCCACATAATCCATGTGCATATATCCATGTTTACATCTTTATGTAACTGTGTACATTGCATCTGTGTTCCAAACAGAGTTGTTAAACTATATGGTATGCAACCGACTTTTGATAATGAATGAATCACATTTGACATTAATACTTGATCCATCATTTTAATACTCAAACTTCCTCAACAAGCAATTTGCAAAGGCAGTCTTTTCTAACTGTCTTGAAAAGGAGCTGGTTCCAGATCTGAAACCTGGGGTGTGTTTTGCCTGCTGATTAGCAGCAAAGATTAAACAGTGCTATGCAGCGGCTGATTGGAAATTCATGCCTGCCTCTGCAATGGGGAGAAAAATGATCCCTGAAAGGAAGCAGCAGAGAGCTGATTAAGAAAACACCATTTTGATGTAAAATCAAAGACACACAGAATGTTAGCGCTGGAGGGAAGATTATCTAGTCCAAGTCTTTCATTATCCAGATGAGAAAACTGCCACTTTCTCAGACTGCTGGAGCCATAAGTCTCCCGCCTCAGTCCAAGCTAATGGACTCAGGATATCTGCAGTGCAGGGTTTTCATCTGTCTTTGTCTTTGTGGAAGCAGAATAGGTTTAGCGCCAAGCCTGCTTCACAAATCACGAGGAAGGAAAGAAAATCCCAGATTCATCTATAACATGTCACCTCTCTGGTTTGGAAATGCCTTTGCTTGTTAAATTCTTTCTTCCTCTTAAATTCCCAGTAGCACCTAAAGACTCCATCCTGCCCATTTATCATGTGCATCCATCATCCTTGGTCTCTTGGTCAGTTGCATCTTCGTCCCTATAATAATTAACTGGTCCATTGGGCTGGGACAGCCGTAGGTCCTGGAATTCAGCATACCCCCTGCATGGAACTGTGCACCTCCCCTAGGTGGGGATGTGTGTAGGTGGGTGGTGTCCCTAGCTGGGAGAAATAGAAAGAGGACAGGCTGATGGAGATGATCAAGGGCTCCTGAAGTGTACCTTGGAGCTGGGTGATGGGGTGAGGGGAGGGTGTTCTGGATAATTCAACTCTGAGCATAGCAGAAAAGCCTGCTGTAGGGACAGAGGCAGCCCATAGCCAAGAGGCTGCCCAGGTACAATCACCAAGTGAGGCTGAGGCCACAGGTCACTGTGTACAACCGTGTCCCTTCCACCACACCTGTCCTCACTGAGGATCAAACCCGAGGCAAAGCCATCTCCAAAAACGCACAGTCATGCAGTGCCTATTAACATGCTTACTGGTGGCTGTGCTGCTAAATCAAGAGATCTGAATTTGTCCCCCAAAATACAATCACCCACACGCACAGCCTGAGACCAATATGGTGAACCAGGCAGGTTCATTTTTCCCCTCCCTCCCTTGTTTCCACAGCAGAATGGTCCCAGGACTTCAGAACCTAAATATGTTTTATTTTTAGTGTTTGTCTTGGAAAGGGCCCCTCTGCTCACCTCTGCAGGTGCCAGGCTGCCGTCTGATTATGTGTTCAGACGGCAGGAAGGACAGGGCGGAGCAGAACCTTGGAACAAAGCTGCTGGGGTCAGTGAAGAAGCTGCTGCCTCCCCCAAATGTCAACCACACGCGCGAGGGCCCCGGGTCTGCCGGCTGTGCAGTGGCTGCTCCTGGCAGAAGACCTCTGCTTGAGCAAGGAGCTTAACTGAGGACACGAGGGCACAGTTTCCTTCTTCTCTGCGGAAAAACCCCACAGGGCACTTCAAATCCAGGCCACGCCCACGTGGATTTAAAGTATCTAGTTCTTTTTACCTTTCCCCAGACCATGACACTTTATCCGTGTCTGTAATTCCCCTTCTTAACCTCAGAGATTATCAGCATACACAGGATTTAAAGAGGGTCTTTTTTTTTTTTTTTTTTTTTTTACAGAGAGGAAGGGAGAGGGATAGAGAGTTAGGAACATCGATGAGAGAGAAACATTGATTAGCTGCCTCTTGCACACCCCCCACTGGGGATGCACCCGCAACCCAGGTACATGCCCTTGACCGAAATCGAACCTGGGACCCTTGAGTCCGCAGGCTGACACTCTATCCACTGAGGCAAACCAGCTAGGGCTAGAGAGGGTCTTGACAGAGCCTTCACTTTACAGATAGGATAATATCTTTTTTTCCCTTCTTTTTTAATTATTCCTCATCTGAGGATTTTTTTCCTTTTTAAATAGAGTGGAAGGGAGGAAGGGTAGGGGAGAGATAGAAATAGGAGCATCAATGTGAGAGAGACACATGGATTGGTTGCCTCCCACACACATCTCGACTGGGGCTGGGGATCTAACATGCAACCCAGGTACATGCCCTTAACCGGGAATCAAACCTGAGACCCTTCAGTACACAGGCCAACACTCTAACCACTGAGCCCACAGGCCAGGGCTAGGATAATATTTTGTATGGATTAAGTGGCATAAAGTCTGCATCTTTGAGTAACTAACAAACAGAGGTCAACTCACATTCTGGTTCCCCCAAATCTTAACTAGCCTTCGCTAATCTGAAGGCGACATTCAGTTCACTTCGAACCCAACGTCACTTGTGGGTAGGTGACTGTTCTGAAGGAATGCTAGAAGTTGGACCCCAATAAAAAGGTGCAGACTAATCCCGTGTGTGTTCAGTTTAAATCAGAAACCAACGAGAGCTGTGCCAGCGTAGCTGAGTAGGCCCAGGCTCAGGAAACCTGGCCAGGAAGAGAGGGTTTGAGCCATCCTTGGGGAGAAGACTTGATCCTGCTGCAGGGCTGGGGATGCACGCACCTCGGGTAAACCTTCGGCTAAGCCTGAGCACTGCCACAGTTACCAGCTCCGATGTGATCTGAGTCCAAAGAGCCCACACCCGAGAAGCTGCCGCTGTTACAGCCAAAGATTACACGCCTTGCTCGTGGCTGGATTAGCAGACATTTGCTCCCACTGTGTCCATGTATTTACACAGTCCTGAAGGATTAGAGACTGCAGCACAAGTCTTGGCTATTTGTTAATAGCTAATATTTTCACGATAAATTTCAGAGTTTTCCCAGGAGAGAGAGAAGGGGAAAAAATAAGCTTGATATGTACAATTGAAAAGAGAAAAATTTGAACACCAAGGGACAGAAAAGAACCCTATTGAGGGTCATAGAAGAGCTGGAGAGTGGATTTCTGGCAAAGAGGAAAATTGGGTGGAAAAGAGATTATTCAGGAAGAGCGTGGAAATAAAGGCATTCAAGATATTTGGATGGCAGGTGCTACTTAGTAAGTAGATAGAATACTCGCCAGAAAGTTTTCTAGTGAAATCATTCATTGGTTATTTCAATTAAAAACATCACTGCCAACCAAAGGATCTGTGGCTGAGACCATAAACAGAGGACTTAACTGCATTACACTGATAATAAAAGGACTCTGGTTAACCTTGCTAACCATGGAATTTCATCCCAAAGAGATATGGATGATATTCTGCCGGATCATTTATAAGCCAGGACTCAACCCTTTGAGGGAGAACCAAGATGTGTAGTTGGGAAAACCTTTGGAAACAGTGTGATGGATGTTCACGCTTCCACCATTCTGAGAAGCAATCTGAACAGCTTTGCGTTTTCTTAGAGACCTGGCTTTTACCCTGTAAACTGTGTTCTTGGCATATAATAAACTTTATATCATTGACATCCCTGGGCTATTCAGCCATTTATTGCATTTAGAATTCAAAAAGTTGTTAGCGTGTTTAACTTTTCTTCCCATTTTAAAGCGATCGTCTGGGAGATGTCATTTTGCTTACCGGTGTTTGCTTTTAAGACCCATATCCCTGCCCTTCTCTAGGACATATCTCAAACGCCAAATAAAATGTTTTTCAATGTTTGCTTTACAAAGTGTGAGAGAAGTTTTTTAAATTAATAAAACATGACTTGATCCGAAGATTGGATTATGAGGTTTAAAAATAACGACCCAATAAAATGAGATCTAACTTTAAGAATCATGAGTAAGTGCTGGGGCGAGGCAGGTCCCACAGCGTGAGCCTGAGCTCTGGACGCTGGCCTCTAAGTCTGTTCTCTGTCACATGGGAAATAGAAGCTCCTCAATGAGTTGGGGAAGCAGAAGTGAATTTTCTATATTTGCTCAGGGGTCAACTTTTCATTGCTGGTGTACCAATTAGATTGTGGATCTGGGGGAACAATGTTCACATCCCAAGTTGATTTCTTTGCCAGTAGAACTCTGAGTTGTCTTTCCAAAAATTATAACCTCATTTTCATATTGGCTTTACACATACTATCTTTAGGGGGGAAATGTGGTCACTCTTAGAAATCCTGTGAAAAGTGCCATGATATGTCCTAAGAGAAATAAACATGGTTTGCGGTTCATTGTGCCACTGTTGATTTTCTGCAGGACAATCGAATGCTGAAGACAGATTATATTATTAATGACACAAGCAAATTTAGAGATATCTGTTATAGGTGTTACACATTGTCTTGCTTACTAAGACAAAAATAACAAACCTGAAGGAAGATTCTCACACTTTAAAAATAAACAAGCAATGTTCAGCTTCTTCACCTGGGTTCTGGTTACATAGGATTGTTTATTTTGTGAAAATTAGTCTAGCTGCACTCTTCTGATCTGTATACTTGTCTGCATAGAGCTTTCCAAAGCGCTTTAAAAAAGTAAAAAAACTAGTGCATAACAATTCCACGTACAGAAGTCTCCTGTGATTTAATAAAGCCTCACAAACTTGAATCTAGCACGGAAAAAGGTCTCATTAGAATTATTCAGAAAGGAAATAACTCAAACTAACTAACTAACTAATTAACTATCTAACTAACCAGTGTAGCCTGCTCAGCTGTTCCCTAGGAATTCCTCTGTAGCTTTAAGAAATTGATATAACCACTTAGGTCTATTTTGCTTAGCTAGCAACTGGGATTCTATATATCACTTCCATCATGACTAAAATATTAAAAGACTTGCTAATGAGGCTGGAAGAGGTGTGAAAAAGTTTGAGGAAACTTTGAAGAAAAAGGAGGCTTTAATTCAGGTTTCAGATTGCATATTCTTATACCCATATTCATATCCAACGGAGAGCGAGTATATTGCTTTCTTTATGCACACAGACACATACAATTTCCTGCATCAACCCTGAAGATATGGCCATAAATCCTATTATTTCTGTGCATACATCCATCTGGCATGCATAAGAACAGAACTGTTCCTTTCCTTTCCCAGAGGGTGTAATTTGCTGTCTCCCTAATTGAAAGCCACATCACATAGTCCTAACACTATGAAAATACCCATTAGCATGAATGAAAATGTTTGCTCTATGAGGACCGCAGGAGTCGGCTCATACTAACAGAAGGAATTTAAAATTCTTCTCATTTAGGGGGGATGACACCTTTGGAAGCAAGAGAAATAGCACCTTTTTTCCCTGAAGCCTGCCCCTAAAACTTTCTTTCTCACAACCTCAGAACCTCTGCATGCTCAGGAGATGAGAAAAGGCAGTTTTCACAGCTCAGGATCAGGCAAATTACCCACTGACTTAGACCCAAGTTATTTGACATTGGGCCCTAATGTAAATTTTTTAAAAACCCTTAAACAACTATTGAGCGTTCAGATCGTCTTTCACAGGACAAATCCATGTGATGAAAGTAGCCTCATTGTATAGTATCCTTCTGTTTAACAGAACCCCCTATCAACTACTTTTTAAAAACAGACCTCATTTTTATCTTCCAATTAAATAGCAATGTTAATTGATTACAAAGCCTTCAAGTATAAATTATAAACTGGCCTCACCTAATCTACCCTCAGAACTCATAATCAGAGTATAGTAAATTAATGTAGAAACTATACACCCTTAGCATTAGTTGCTGAAAATTGATGGTGCTGATGATTTATATATGCATGGAACGTATTTTAAACATGAACAAAGAATGGGTGTCTCTCTCTAAATGTCACATACCAGACCTTATCTATTTTATTAAACAGAAGTGATGTGGAGCATGGTGTTTGTTTGCAGTCCGCTCACCAGATGGCCTCGCTACTCAAGTTCCCTCATAACTAGCTGATTTGGGAAATCAGAAGCTGTACTCTTCTAATTTATTTCTGATTCATTAACCATGAGTTCCAGAAAGTCCCTTGATTAAAAAACAATCCGTTCTGATTTTTTGTTATCCTTAGTTCTTCAGAACACAGATAATCTGTGTTAAGTATATCTACAATTTTGATCTATTATTCAAGGAAAAAAAGTTAACTTTCTTTTTTTTTCTGGTTCAGCTTTCCTGACTAAACTGAAAACTCATTAAAATGATGAGAACCATCAAGATGCATCAAGGCACAACCTTACACATTCATTAACTCTCCAAATGGGGGCAAAATCCTCTTGTTGGTAGAGAGGGACATAGAGATGACATATCTTTAAGTGGCTGTATTAAAAGAGACTTATCTGCTTGTCCCCAAGCCACTCACATCATCTGAGCAGTCTCTTTAGCCATAATCTAGAGATGTTTTCTTTATTCTATATCATTATAGGCAAACGAAAAGTTAGAAATAGAAGCAAAATGCATTATTCAATATGATTGGCCAGGATTTCAAATTCCAAGTACAAAGATAGAGAAAGAAAAGAGAGACCACAACATATATATATATATATATATATATATATATATATATATATATTCATATTCATGTTGCAATCTAGTTTAAAGAGAAAGGAAATATTAAATTAGAAATATTTTTAAAATATATACTTAAAGAAACAATACAGTCGTAGGTTGAGAGTGGGCGACTGACGCTGTGCATTAAAAAACTCCATCTTCTATCCATTTCACCAATTACACCTAAAACTTTCACCAATTACCAAGTACACCTATAATTTTTACCTTGTTTATAAGATGCCAAAACCATATTCTGATCTTCAACTTCAAAAACTGTGTCCACATCTATTTGCCTTTGGATTAAAATGGCCTTCAATTTTCCAAAGTCATTTGACTTTAGAGCCTCCAGGAAATTTCTCTTAACTAGCTTGGCAGCTGTGGGTGTACTGACAGGGAGAGCAGTGCCGTCCATCCTTCCTCTTCCTCGGGAAGCTCTGTTGTGATTTCTCAGGAGAGCAGCACCGAGCAAACAGGCACATGCTGGAGAGCCCACAAAGTGTCGGCTAATTTTATCCCAAAGTTATGCTGATCCGTTCTATTTATATAGGGATCATTTCAAACTTCAAAATATCCTTCTTGGATGTCACTGCATTTTCGAGCGTTTAAAACTGGTTCTATACTAACTGATTCTTGAGTCCTACACTATGCCAACATGAAGGAAAACCCCATGATACATTTCAAGAGAATGAAATGCCGCTATGACCAAAGTAATCCTGTGTGATTTAAAAGCTCTTACTGCTTCTCTTTCCCTCGGTAAAAACATCTGGTGCCCAACTGGAGATCCAGTGTCTTGCTCTGTTTAACCAATGGCCCCAAATATAAATTTGTTCCAGTTGCTGATACGTGTGCTTCTGAAGAGCTATAATACTTTTGTAATATAAGTCTGCAAAATCAAGCATGGTCACACACATTCGAAAACAAGTAGAGGGGTTTCAACTGACCTACACTTGGAAATGTTCAATGTCATAAAAGAAAGTGGGGTGGGATGCTGGTGGCCGAGGACTGTTTCAGATAAAGAGAAACTAAAGAGACAAAACAGCTACATTCAGTGAGTGAATGAATTTATCTAATCATGATTTTTTTTCTAGTCAGTTAGAAAAGACCATATTGCAATAATTGTGGAAATATGAATACAGACTAGATATTACTTAATACCATGAAATTATTATTCATTTTTAAAGGTGTGGTACAAGTATATGGCTATTATAAGAATATTCTTATTCTTAATTGATACTTTAGGGGTAAGTTGTCGTGATGTCTAAAACTTCTTTACAAAAAGTTCAGAAATATAAAAATAAACATACATACACACACATATACATATATAAGTGTACGTGTGTATTTGTGTGTGTGTGTAAATAGAGACAGAAAGAGAAAGAAAATTTAGCAAAAAAGTGTAAAGTTGGTGTCTACTATATTATTCTCTTAGCTTTTTCTCTAGGTTTGAAATGTTTTTCAAATAAAAAGTTAAAAAGGAAAATACTCAATTTTTTAAATGTGTAAATCATGGAAAATTAGAAAATGATCATAATAAGTATTAATTTGAATGCAAAAATCACATTTTATATATTTTTGGTGAGAGTCAAAACTTAAAATGATAATAACATTTAATTCTTAGAATTTACCAAAGGATGTAAAACATGGGATGCAAATTGTAACATAATTTTTAACTTTTTTCATTGACATGTAACATAAATACAAGAAAATAGAAGGTGACCAGTCAAGTCTACAGCTTGTTAAATTTTTACAAAGTGAAGACAACTGTGCAATCAACCCCCATGGAATTCTGTCCCCTTCTCTTCAGGGGATACATCCCAAGATGCCCTAGTGGATGCCTGAAACTGGGGATAGTACCAAACCTACTAAATGATGTTTTTTCCTATACACACATACCTTTGGTAAACTTTAATTTATAAATTAGGTACAGTCACATAAACACAACTAATAGTAAAATAGAACAATTGTAATAATATGCTGTGATATAGTTATGTGAATGTGCTCCCTCTCTCAATACATCTGATAACTGAGAGGGCTGCTAATAGGTGGGGATCATCTGGAGTGTGAGTACTCGGGGCGAAGGATGAGTCATGCACTGGGCAGGATGGAGTTAGATGGTGGGAGATGTCAGCTTGCCACTCAGACTGGCAAGCGACTTAAAACTTATGGGTGGTTTATTTCTGGAATTTTACGTTTAATGTTTTTAAACCACTGTTGACAGTGGGTAACTGAGACCATGGAAAGCGAAACTTCAGATAAGGGAGGACTACTGTAGTTCAAATATACTTAAAACCCCTTCCAATCAATATGCACCTGACTACAGAGACAACCATTATCCCGACATCTAACCATGTAGATTAGCATTGCTTCTTTTTTCCATGTTTAGGCTTATTTTGTTAATATTATTAATTTTTAAGTTTTCAAGAAGATAAAATTTCAAACTTAACATAATATAAAAGAGTTGTCCTGCAAAAAAAGGGATAAATAAAAATGTATGTGTGGATGATTACATTGTTAATAATAGTAAAAAAAAAATAGAAGCAATCTAAAGATCAACATAGAAAATTTGATAAGCAAATTGACATATACAAATAATGGAATACCCTTCAGTCATTATAACTAGATAGATCTATATTTATTTTAAAGTATCTGTGAAATTAGCAATTTATAAAATAATATGTATAGAATAAACATCTTTTAAAATGTCTATACTTACATAATTTAGGAATATATATTTGCATATATATATAAATCATATATATTTATATAATGTACCAAATGTATAAATACATGTATTATATGTGACACATAGGAAGAAAAGTCTGAAAGCATCTATTACCAAGTATCATCAACTTTTATTTCCCAGTGGTAAGATTATATCAGATTTCTTCTTTATCTCTTTCTTATTTTGTGAATTCATCTATAATGAGCAAATATTACATCTGTAATAAAAAGGTATTTCCGTGCTGAACATATTAATAAGGATAACATGTTGACTCAAAATAACTACAGAATTACAGATTCCATGAGGGAGGTAAGTGAGTCATCCTCATGTCCTCAGTGTCTACCTAGCCCAAATGAATAAATAAAGAGTGAATGTATAAAGAATTGATCATTAATTATTTATAATGTCCTGAGCACATGCTTGGGGCAAATAAGATACTCTTCCTTTGAAGTCCTCGGGTCACTCAGGCAGACATATAGCATTTATTAATATGTTTTGTCCGTTTTTGACAAAACTAGAGGAAAAAAGCATTCCCAGTATAGGAAACAGAGACATCCAAGAATTTTGCATTATGTGAGGATAATTAGTGCAGAGGCCACTAAAATTGACTCTACTTAAAATGAAGATCAAATTTCATGAAATGGGGATCTTTTAAAATTCATCTTAAAAAATAAAAGCAAAATTATGGAGCACATTTTTCACTTCATATTTAATAACATTGAGGTTGACAGCAATTGTATAATTCATAGACTCATGAAATGAAATGTTTACTATTTTCTGAGGGAGATAATTCTTCTGATCCAATTTCATAATAAGAGTCCTTCAAAAGATAAAGGATATTGCTTTATGTTATTACTAATATAATAACTAATCACTGAAATATCAAAGGATCAAGAGAGGCCCTGGCAAAACTGATGAAGCTCTCGTTGAATACTTATGTAAATATGATCCTTTTTTTATTAGTTTGACAACAGACAATCAATATATAATTAACTATCACATCCTGGTTCACAAAGCCATCCATTCCATTATTTGAAAATCAGCCTCAGAAGTTTCTTTGTTACATTGGGCCAAAATTTGCCCATTCACTTCTTCCTATTGGGTCTAATTATGAACATACAATCATACATTTATTTCAGACTCATCCTGGATGAAGGCCTTCCTAACATTTGGAAATAGCATCATATCTCTCATAATAATGTTCTTCTGAAGTAGTGTCAACTGTTCCTTATTTGGGGTGTTTTTCAGAATTCTTTTGTCTTGCGCAATCCCTTATGAGTCCTCTCTAGTTTATTCATGAATGCTCCTCTTAAATCTTGGTGCCTAAAATGGAGCATAATATTCCTAGAGGGAGCTGACAACTATCAGTTAAGATGGATGACGCTAGCAATTCACTATGGGGTGTTTTTCTTAATTGTGTTGGGATTCTTAGGGGAACTTTGTAAGTCTGCCTCATGTAATAATTGTAATCCCTTCAGTAAATACCTATTGAGCAGAGACCAGGTGCCAGACACTGATTCTGAGTACTGGAGATACAGTGGCGAACCAAACAGGCAAAAATCCCTGCTTTTGTAGACCTTTGAATGGTAATGAATTTAAGTACTAATGGAAGTTCTCAGATCTTTCCAGTATTTTGTACACTAGAATTTGACACAAAGTTGGAATTTGTTGAATTACATACAGAAATAATATAGTTTGTTTATATCCAATTAATGGATTTGATCCCCTTTATGGGTTCTCCACCTTAGTGATAGAGGAAGGGCAACTTAATTGTATTCCAACCTGATATGTTTAGTCTGATCCAAATATTTAACAGTCTCTTTAAGTAAATGCTCAGTCTCTTTGGATGTAATTCCCTACCTTTTAAAGTTATGACTTTCCTTCTAAGATGGTTTCTAGAAATATGGGATATGGACAGAAGCAATATGGAAAATAGTAATATTTAACAACCAGTGTCAATGAAGAGACTGGCCATAAATAACTAGTGTGGCCAGATCAGTGTATACCAGGTAAATATCAGTCAAGGGTAGAAGGACAGCTTACATGACCTCTTTAAGGGAGGGGTGTCCTCAGGTGGACTCGTTGTCCTCTGGGCCCTCATTGACTTCTGTGGCAGAGTGACTCTTCTACCTGGCTATATTCAGATTTCTGGATCCCACCACTGGTCATTGGCCTCCTATTTTGATATCTGTAAACACTGTAGCCTCTTGACTATGTCAGTCCAATGTATACTCAGAACTTTGCGTCCTCCCCCACAGTTCATACAAAGACCATGAAGAACCCTCAGCTTTCTGCAGCTGCCTTTTTGCCATCCATTTAGGACTAGAATGGGCATGCACCTAAGTAGGCTGGACTTCTCCAAAGAGTCCATATTCTCCCTGATGCTGGACCACTAATCTCAGTGTCTTCAGACCTCCTCGGGTTCCCTATAAGCCCCTTCTCCTCTTCACTGCCCCACTAAAGTGCAATCCTAGAAGAAATGGGTGTACAAAGATGAGAGCATAGCATCCAACCCTTCGATCGACCTATACATCTATCATAATGTCTCAAGACCTCCTGTATTCCAGGCCAAAAGGGTCCAGTTCTGGACTCTTACTTCCCTTTGACCTTTCCTTTTTCTTCCTAGGTCAGCAAGCTTGTTGACCTCCCCACCTAGGCGGAAGAGTTGCCCTTTTGAATTGTGGAAGAAACCTCATCATCTGAATCCTTCAGGCATGATCCCTGATATAAAGAAGATAATATGATTTAGAAAAATCCCCACTTCTTAATGCTTGATTTTCACAACTATTTTGTTTCTAACTCAGCATTGACACTTAAACCTGATCAAGAGCCCATTTGTCCTACAGTGCTTCCACACTTTCCTTCCTTGGGTTAACAAACCTCAGACTTGGCCCTGAAGGCTGAAGGCTTCAAGGAGCAAAATTTTAAAAAGAAATAAAATAGCATTGCTTTAACTTTTGGAAACACGACCGTTTTAACCTAAACAGAGGACTTTAATTTTTCTCAGAGAAGCTATTTGCATTCCATCTCAGAGTTGTAAAAACAAATAAATCTAAGGTTTGTGGAATAATTAGAGAAAACAAAGCCAACTGTCATGGAGAAATGTATAAGATTAAGAAAGTCATCTGTATTGTGCTCAAAAAATCAATTACTGACCAATTTACCTGAGCAGCAGAGGATAAAACTAAGAGATTATTATTTGTGCTTACAAAACAAATAGGAGCTTAATTAAATTGCCCATCAAAGTCACTCTAACATTATAGGAAGTCATGTGACCGAAGCTAATGAAACAGATTTGAGCCCTGCCTGCACTATTCAGACCATGTCTTCCCATCACCATCTCAGAAGGCCAAATCACACAATGGACACATTTCACGCCATCTATTCAGGCCTGGCAGACATTCCTGTATACTCCAGCTCCTAAAAATGAAAATTTTCCATGCTAAAAATTAGTTTTTTATTAGTAGTTTGCAACATGCCAGGAGAGTGTCCTCTGCTCTTGGACAAAATGAGGAGCTTTCTGACAAGGTAATGCCGTTGTGTGGCGAGGCGGTGGGGTGGGGTGGGGGTGGGTAGAGGTGGTTCTGAGACAAGGAAAAGGTAACCCGATGAGGCCATCCTCCTTAGAATGCCTCCACCTCTTTTCAAATATTTTGAAGTTCAATAAAGCTTGGGAATGGAACTGAGAGATTGTTTACTTATTCCATTTCTTCTACTCCTTGAACCCAAGTCCAGTCCTCCCAAAGTTAAACCTAGAACAGCATCTTGAACAACAATATTGAAATGGAGCAAACACAAAAATTTTTCAAACCGTATTAGGGTGCTAATCACCCTGGGTATTGGGGCATGGCAATAGGATTATAATAGGGATCTAGAAAACTAGTGCAATTGGATCTATACTTTTGTAACAGTGCAGATCCATTCTCCGTGCTAAGTATACTATTTGGTAAGAATATTTCCCATATTTGTAAGACTCCAATGAAACCATGTGCGTAAACATGTTTTGCACGTTGTAAAGCATTCCAGAAGCATTGCAGGATTACTATTGCTGGCGTTGATAATAGTGTGTGAACACATCAAAAATAACCCTCTTGAGAAAGATTAGATGGTGCTCCTGTACAAGGGCGTCCTGGGTGGTGCTCCCACTCTGGTGATAATCAGCTGTGTGTTTCTAATCATTCAAAACACCTCTCAGTGACTCAGTTTCTTTTAAGTACAATGAGACCTACTGTACTCGTTCCTCAGCTCTTCGGCTTGTTTTTGTTCTCTTCTCTCCCATTGCATATAGTGTCTCCTGGAAACTGGCAAAGCTTGACAGCGTTTACCAAGACAGATGTCCTCGCCATGATTTTCTGAACAGGCTGCCCATCGCCCTTGCAGGCTCGGCCTCCGTCTCCCACCAGTTGGGGGCGCTGGAAGAACTCTCAAAGCCCTTCTGTTCTAAAGTTCTGCATATCTATATTCTTGGTGGTAATTACAAACAGAAAGCATGTTTTCAGCATAAAATCGGTGTGTGTTTTTTTAAATGCCATAAATGGCCGAAATGCTTGCTTTTCAACGTCCTAGTTAAGCACATCTTCGTGGAGCGCGCCCCTTGGGGCTTGACATCCTCTCTTTGGCACGACGGAGCGATTCATTAGCCACTATTGCACCCTTCCTGGAGCTAATATCAGCGAACAAAACAGCTGTCTCTCACGAGAGAGTATTTAAAGTGAATTTGCAGTGAATCACTCAGCTCTCTTGGCGCATCTTGGTCAGTGGTACCATGTGACATTGTTCTCTTTCAACGATCCCCTTAATGGGTGGCGGATGACAGAATGGTCGGATTGATGTGAGCAATAAATAAGCGCTGGTCCACCTGAATTTTGACAGACTGTTCATTTAATGTCATCGTCGACTGTGAAAGACAAGGTTGCTTGAGATAAAAACATCCCTGCAGCACACTGGGTGGCCATTAGCTCTGTGCTCTGGGTCTCCTAGCAACTGACTTGCATTTACATGTCCTTCCAGCGGCAGTTAAGCATCAACACCAGCTTGTATTGCCATCCCTCACCCATCACAAAATCAACTCGAGGGAATAATTTACCATAATTTTGTCTCCGCAGAACATTAACCTCACGACTGTACTCCAGGCAGCATTTGCATCCTCTTTTCATGTCAGACAAATGTATGAAGGAGAAGGTGTCTTTAGAGAAGAAAATTGCCCATCCCTTTCAGGTGTTACAGACATCAAGCTGTTTTAAATGATCTTTTTCTAATATTCTGGAACGTTCTTTAAGACTGACAGTTCTCAGACACCATCAAGCTGTTTATCAATTGCAGAGATTGGTCAGCTTGATTTTCTGTGCATCGAGATGCCTACATTGTGAATGCCCACAGGATGCATGGAGCTTTGCTGGGTGTCTGCAGAGAGAATTTTGCATGATGAGTCATGCCGGCAAAGCTGCAGATTAGGGTGGGGGAGGAGAGGGGAGGAACGGGAGCGTATTTACAGGAAAACCGCAGGGAAATAATCCACCTAGAAAAAAAACCAACATTCCTGCTTTCACAAAAATTTGTTTACTTGTCAAGTAGGATCACAGAATTACAAACTGGAAAATAGTTTTGACTTGTGTACTTAGTCAAGAAAGAAAATGCTGAGGCCAGGGAGTTTATGAGACTTGCTCACGAAGACATAGTTGATGAGTGGCAAAGGGGAGACTCGAGCCTGGTGCCAAGCTTCACACTTTAGCTTTTGAACCACATGATTCTGCCTCCACACAGCTCTTGTGCTCTATCTCCCCTCCTTAAACTGACTTATCAGTGTGAGGAAAAGAGAGCCAGCCGCATTGGGGTATATGAGAAAGCTATCCTCTTTAAAGGGGATGCATGTATGAAAACTTGACACATTTATAAAATAAACAGGGATCAATGATTATTTTCCATATGTGATATTTTTGATGTGGTCACTGTATACTCGGGGGATTCAAAAGCTGACACGGAGTTCATCGTTTGGCAAATATTTTGAAGGATGCTGTTTTAAAATAAATCAACAAATGCAGCTGCAAACAACAAAGCACATTTTAAAGCCACAAGCGTTTTTCTGGAGAGAGAATCAAAATGAAAACCACGCGGCCAGCCATCGTTTATGACCTGTCTTTAGCGCATAGGCCACTTGATGGCAGTGTTCCTCGTCAAATGAACTGTAAAAACCAGCTGCAGTATCCCAAAAAACAAATCTGAGCCAATGCAGATAAGCTGTGATTGAGATGAAATCACAAATATGGATGAAAAATTGGGGGTTTTTATCCACATACACCACATCTTTTCTGATTCCATTTTCCTACAATGGATTTCTCTGTTCAGAATTTGCCATGGGTTTATGATGTTACAGAATCAATTTCAAGACACAAGTGGCAAACACATACATAAATATAAATTAATCATTTTTTAAAAATATATTTTATTGATTTTTTACAGAGAGGAAGGGAGAGGAATAGACAGTTAGAAACATTGATGAGAGAGAAACATCGATCAGCTGCCTCCTGCACACCCCTTCCGGGAATGTGCCCGAAACCAAGGTTCATGCCCTTGACCCTAATCGAACCTGGGACCCTTCAGTCCGCAGGCCAACGCTCTATCCACTGAGCCAAACTGGTTAGGGCTAAATTAATCATTATTATAAGAGAGGAGAGAAACAGTCTGTTTATTGTTTGTTTTCACACAATGATGTTAAGAAGAGCACCTAAAATAATAAACTAAATATGTTTTGTAACGTGTGTCTTCAGATTCTTCTTTTCAGATTGTTATTGTTTTACGAGTCTCTGTCTTTGGGTGTGGGAAAGCAAGACGAGCTTGCTTCTCATGCTCACAATTTTTCTCTAAGGCTGAAAATATTCCCTATAAGACCAGAGTGAGATTTCCTGAGTCTCTTCTAAAAAGGCGTGAAGCCAGATGGAGGTTAAAACAGCAGCTACTGTCAGTCAAGGCCCCAGGCAAGACTGTGAAATCAAAGATTTGTTCCTGTTTCCCAGCTCTGTTCCTTTCTAGTGTCTATATGCTGCCTCTTGATAGCTCCAGGGGGTAAAAGAGCTAGGCTCATCCTCCAGCTCTTTCTTCTATTTCTCGATCCCTCTTCAGTGGATTTGGTATTTTAAACATGTGTTGTAAGCTTTCTATAAATCAAAAAAGCATGAATGTCAGTCATCTGCAAGGGAATATTTTGGGACAGGCATGCAATGTACACCTAACTTATACAGCTAATAGCCTTGTCCAAAAGCTATCTGATGACTCCCTGGGCTTAGCTGGCAGCCCTCCCACGATTCTACAATTATTGAGTTGTTATTATGCGTCTGACACTGATATACTTGGGAAGAAAGATGAGTAGGATGCAGCCCCAATCTCAGGAATTTTATAGTCTAATCCAAGAAATTAGACATTACTGACTACCCAAATCAGAATAGAATATTCTGTGAGAAAAACACAAAACACAGGAAGTTGAGGGGCGGGGGCATTGTAGAAGGGAGCACTCACACCTTTTGGTTTAAGTTAAACATAATTTATGGTACATTCTATTCCATGGGCAGGCTTGATTATGACGGTGGCTCTCGAACTTCAAGGTACTTCCCAATCTTCGGGAATACTAGTTAGGGCACAGACTGCTGGGCCCCTTGAAGTCTGGTGAGACGTGCGAACCGGCTCAATGCCAATGCTACATTCTGGGAACCACACTTAAGAACAACTGCTTCATGGGCTCCAGAGGATGTTTGCCAGGTGAGAGACAGTCCCCTCGTCCTAAGGACTGTACTGCAAAAATGCTTCCCGAGTCTCTCTTCCTTCATTATTGTTTCTATATTTCGATGACAAAAAATATCAGGTAATTTATTTATCTTCACCACATGCCAGTTTGGGATAAAACCCATTTTACTGTTGAAAATATGTTGTGCGTAATGATATAAACTGAATTTTAAAATGTGTTCCATCTTTGCCATAGAACGCGTTGATTTAAAGCTGCTAAGCAGTTATAATCAGTTACTGGGGGTTAAAAGGACGTAGAATGCCGAAAGAAATACACAGAAACAATGAAAACACAAGGAAAAAATGTTAAACGATAACGACCAAGTCGCCTGATTATTTCCTACGGTAAATTTTATCTCTTTAAAAATATCAAAATACGAAGCTACTAAGTGCTACAGCGTACATATATCCTATTTTAATATTTTAGTAAAAAAAATACAAATGGCTAAGACATATACAGGGTGGGGCAAAAGTAGGTTTCTAGTGGTGAGTACCTGA
The DNA here is from genome assembly GCA_004026665.1 of Murina feae. Classification (NCBI taxonomy): domain Eukaryota; kingdom Metazoa; phylum Chordata; class Mammalia; order Chiroptera; family Vespertilionidae; genus Murina; species Murina feae. Next base: position 40,199 of record PVJC01009350.1, read on the forward strand.
AAAGAAGAGTTTATTCTTGTATTATTATTTATTCTTGTATTATATACTTTTCCATATGAACAAGTATAAACCTACGTTTGCCCACCCCGGTATATGGCTGGGATAATCAATAAATTGAATAACTAAGAAAAGCTAACGTTCAGGACATGAATGCTCTTGGAAACTAATGTGAGGTCAGAAAATTGTATCAACCTGACCCTGTGGTCTTCAGTCTGGGCCATGCCAGTGACACTGTGACTCAACTTTTAGCAGATACCATACATAAAAACCCAGCCTTGCCAAAGAAGGTCAGCATTGATTGAATGTGAAATCTGGAAGGAGTTTTGGGGATCACTGGTGACTTTATTTTACAGTTGAAGAAGGTGGCGTCTAAACATTATATATATATATATATATATACCCAAAGCCACCTAGTCTCTCCTTTCCAGCCCCCATCACACCTAACTTGCTAGCCAGCGAGAAAACAGCCTTCCCTTCTCTCCTTTCACACATCATTCATGGCCAAAGCCCACAGGGGGCACTTGGCATTTGTGTACACCAGCCCTTGAGTCCCTCACTATTCTTCTCCATCTGTTGGTTCTGTCCGTCCAACAATGATTGCAAATGCTTCAAACGCAGGAGCCGCTTCTTCATCCCCATCCTGAATTCCCCTCGGATACATTAAGGGGCTGATTATTCCATTTAGATATAAAAAAAAAAGGAACCTCCAAATTACAAAAGCATTCACAACGGGATCTGTATTGTATAGGCGCTTTCAGGTTCCAAGACCCAGGGCGGCCAGTCTCGCTTCCCTCCTTAATGGGGGTTTATTGTGAGGACGAACAGGACGCAGCCTCTGCAGCTGCACAGGCAGCCAGGCCCCTCCGGGGGACTCTTCACCGCCTGCTATTGTCCTGGATGAACCTGGAGCTCCTGCAGCCCGCAGCTGCTTTCCTGACTTAACTGCTTACCCTCTCCGTGGCTGGGGTCCTTAACCTTCAAAGGAGAGATAATAATAATGATGATGCCTACCTCATTGGCCTGTTATGAGGATTAACTAGGTTGACATGTGTAAAGCCTTACAAGGGGTGTGGAGCATAGTCAATGCTAGATATTAGCCGTCATTATTCATTCGGCGCAGCCCCACGGAGCTCCTCGAAAATGAGTGTTCAGGCTCCTCTGAACGATAGAGGCGCAGAATTCCCTTTTTGTCTTCTTTGAGAAGTTGGCTTTCCTCCCCTCTTCAAATCTCCTCCTCCTCTTCATAGTTTCTTCTCACTGGTATCATTACTGGCCTGGTGGAGGAAATCAGCTCACTACCCTTCATTCCAGAAAAGGCCTCAGGAGCAACCGATTCCATGGAAACTCACTGGTGAGCCATCCTTTATTCTCGTGCCAAACAGCTGGAGCATCGAGAGAGGAAATAGAGGACTTCTCAGATTGGCCTCCTTATAAGAGGCAGTTTGATTTTCTCTACTTGAGAAATGGTTTTGGCAAATCTTGACTTAACTGTAGCATGCCTACGTTATACGTACTCTGTGGAAAGGGACATATGAATTTCCAGGAGGACCGCAGTGGTGTTTTCCGCGCAGACTGTGTTACCCTGCAGGAGTGCTCCTTGGGGCCAGCTGCAAGTCTTGCTGAAGCTAACAGTGTTTCATCCTTCTGCAAAGAGGGTCCCTTGTAGTTAACCCAGCTGTTGAGTTTGGAGCCTGGCCTGAGCCACTTCCCTCCAGGCGATGCACTTGGTCCTTGGCAGAGCATCATCAAAGGCCCTGTTAGTGAGAGCTGACTGCTTTCCCCTGTGAGGAAGAGCATTACATTGCAGTCAAATGCAAATCCACTGACAGGCACTGCAGTTCTGGAGGAATCAGGGGGAAATAGAACTTCAGCAGATTGCTCAGGGTTCCACACAGGACCAACTGCGGCATGGGTGGGGCCAAGTGCAAAGCAAAAATGCGAGACCCTTGGTTCAAAAATTAATAAGACTTTCAAGATGTGACAGGAGAACATTAATCCAAGTGCTGGGCCATTCAGAGCCCCAGGGCCTGCACAGCTGCCCAAGTCTTGGGCCCTTGAAGCTGGATTTGATTCCATGTATCATTGAAAAATGGCATTTTTGACTGTGATTTGAACACATCATATAGCCTATGGGGAGAGAATGTGAGTGCAGATATCAATCTTGTTTGTCCAGTTCCTTCGGACCTTGGAACTGACCACAGAATGCAGGTGTGTGTGGGGGGTGGGTGGGGGGAGGGGGAGGCATCGAAGTGGCATATGTTGACCCCACCCAGTTTTATTCCTGATGTTATCAATCCTCACCACCATTGCACATCCACACACCTCCCTTTGCTGTGAGTCTGAGGACACTCACTCTCCCTCTCTGGTCCTTGTACTTTCTGCTCTGTGTTCAGTAAGAGTACAGGCTCAATCCTGCTACCAGTTGTGCAAACTTGGCTAAGTTATTTATCTTTCTGTGTCTCAGTTTCTCCATGTGTAAAACTGTGGATAACAATGTACCTGCCTAAGAAAACATTGTGAGTAGACATAAAATATTTAGAATTGTCCCTGGTACAGGTATTAAGTGTTACTACCTTTGCCGCAATTATATCAAGTCCTCTGTTGCTACCACCACTGCTCTCTAAGCTACTGAAGTTTATGTTGGAGCATCCCTCTATTGATACAAGAGGGCTTTGAGCCAGGACTTTAAATTCATTAAGGACCAAAAATGTGGACATTGTTTTTATTTCCAAACTATAGGCCCAGTGCACGAAATTCATGCATGGGAGGAGAGACTCTCAGCCAAGCCTACACCCTCTCACAATCTGGGACCCTTTGGGGGATGTCTGACTGCCAGTTTAGGCATGATCCCTCCCAGATATCCCTCTCCCAATCTTGGACCACTGGCTCCTAACCGCTCACCTGCCTGCCTGATCACCCCTAGCCACTCTGCCTGCCTGATTACCCGTAACTGCTTCTGCCTTGGTCCCCACTGCTGCGGCTTAGTCCGGAATGACATCCGGAAGGTCGTTTGGCTGTACGGTCTAATCAGCATATTATGCTTTTATTATTATAGATGATACATATAGTCATAGAGAGACATAGGCAGCATTGGAAGGTCCTTGGTTCCTCTAAACAAATGTAATTGCTAGCTGTGGATATAGTAACTGCAGTACAACCCTACATCAGTGTTTCTTCATTTTTAAATATACTGGGGTCTGAAAAAGTGGAGCTGGCCCACACAACAGTGTCAAAGGTCCCTGACACAGCCACCGGGACCTTCCTCCTCTTTCCTTTAGTTAGAAAGCCAAGAACTGGAATCCATATTGTTTTGCAAATAAGGGAGCCCACAGGAAAAAGAAGAGAAAATCACAGGGGGCCCTAGACCAGAGTTCTGGGGATCCAACATCACTCAGACGCCAGCCCTGTTTTCTGTGGGACCACACATATGTCTGTCTGTAGGATGTGGTTAAGAGTGTACATTCTCCTTAAGTTACAGGGCTGATGGTGGTCGGGAAGGATTATCCACACTAGAAAACACAGCAGGAATGGAGCCAAGAGGAAAGGAAAAAGGGAGACCTTTCAGAGAGCTTTGAAATGCCGGGTATCAGTGTTATCAAGGATGGATGAACATGGAAATATGGCATAAAGTTGGAATTTAAGGCTCGAAGAAAAGAAATAAAGAGTTGAGCTGACTTTGTAACCAGGATACTACACAATGAATTATTGTGTGAATTTCTTTCTCTTGCTTGGTCATAGATTAGAAGGGAACTTGAAATGAAACATAAACATCTTTCCTAAAGGGGTATTGGGTGGGAGAAAACCCTATTTTTCATTTCAAATGAGTTAATGGATGAAGGAGTGCAGTGAGAAGTCCTATTATGTAACTGTGAGCTTTTATCAGCCTTCCTGATTAAATTCATCACCACAGCTGCATAACCTGTCCAACTAGCAAACGAGAAATGAGAAAGTAGCTGCCACTGTAGCCTCCAAAGGTTTTATTTGTTTCCTGGAAATGTGGGGAAATCTTTAGCAGATCTGTGTACTTTCTGCTATACAGATAAAAGAGAATTTTATTGTGTGTTTATAAATGTGACCCTTGTCACATGTGTTTGTTTATTTTTAACAAATATTTCAAGGAAAAAATAGTCTATTTCCTTAAATGTATGCATCTGAAGGGTCTTTAAAAAACAAGTATAAAAGAGCTCTTGCTGCAGCATAAAGATGAGAGTTGATTTTCTCCCATAGCTATTGCTTTAGATGTTTTTTATTCTGAAATGTTATTTTCTTTTTCTTTTCCAAATGGTGCCCAAAATCAAAACACAGTCTGTATTTAAATGTTTGCATCAGCTTTCCATTGCTGTTCAAGAAATTGTGTGTGCTCAGACATTAGTGGTCAGATTACACTTATAAGAAACCAGAATAAGTACTCAGAAATTGTATACCTGCAATTATGGAGAATGTATTTAAAATAAAAAAAATAAAATAACTTTTTCCAAGAAGAGGCTCTTGCTGCACAGTATTAGGATGAGGCCACTCTGATTCAGAATCTGTTGCTATGGTGACCGACCTGGGTGCCTGTGGGCTCTGTAAGGCAGGCTAGTGTGGTAATTATATAAGCTGAAGTGTTGAATAACCACAGGAAGGCAGAATTGCCACAATGCAATTTCTAGAAAACCACTATTTTAAAATTCATATATCATGACTTCTTCTTTTATATGGGAATCTACCTCTTTAGTTCTTTTTGTATATAAATCTGATAAAATGGATATAGTGGAATATAAAATTTACTAAGTTTTGAACATCAAAAATAGGCCAAATAAACCATATTATATGCTAGTGAATTTATTTTCAATAATTCTATTTTGTTATAAATGGACAATGATCCACAATTACATGGCTTACTGTTTCTTATAATATGCCACATGTGACTTAGTCCTTTTCTTTAATATGTAATCTACTATAATAAAAGCATAACATTGAAATTGACCGTTTCTTCAGGACACCTAAGTCACGCCCACCAGCCAATCAGACCGACTGTATGCAAATTAGCCCAGCTAAGATGGCAGAGGCCGCAGCCACGGGAGAAGCCTAGCACAACAGTCTAGCAGGGCAGACAGAAGACCTCTGCCCCAGGATCCAGGCTGCAGCCGTGGGCGGGAGAAGCAAGACCACACTGCGGTCCAGGGGAGACAGAAGCTATGCCATTGGCAGATCCCCAAATGGAGTGGTGGATGGTCCAGAGGTGGAGGTGCTCTTGCTTTGTAGCTGCAGTGCCGGGGCTGCATGGGCAGCTGCCACCTGGCTGGGGCTGAGCCCTGAGCTGGGGGTTAATGCCCCCTCCCCATGGAAGCTTTAATGAGGGAAGGAGGGCTGCTCCCTCTCTCTCACACATACCCCCTCCTGGGCCCCCTCTCTTGCTGGCTCCATTTTCTCTGCCTCAGGGGCAGGGGTCTCGAAGCTGGGGTGAACCCCCAGGGGAGCCAGGAGATAGAGAGACGGGCAGGGGGCAAGGCAGAGGGAGCAGCAGCCAGGGAGAGTTTGGGGGGAAGTAACCAGGTGGGGGAGGGGTGGAACAGGATGGAAGAAAGAACTTTATAAAAGAGTCAGTGGACAGCAGAGTTAAAAAAAGAGGATGTATGAGTGAACTGTAGAGCCTATAATTAAAACCAAGTATAGTTGTGTACTGGGGACAGATTTTAAAAGTAGAAGTCAGAAAAGAAAAAAAGATAAATGATAGTGAATAATTAGGCAGGTAGACAGATAGGTATTAAAACAGTGGAAGTAAGTAGAGAAGAATGTATGGCAAAGGTAGGATGAAAGAAAAAGAGGGAGGGAAGAAAAGTTATAAAAGGGGAGCTAGTAGAGCTTAAAAGGAGAATGGGAAGAAGGAAGGAATGGGGGAGG